>JAGKTI010014054.1:0-15000 GCA_018397915.1 Birgus latro
CTCTCTCTCTCTCTCTCTCTCTCTCTCTCTCTCTCTCTCTCCTCCCCACTCCCTTCCCATCCCTCCGTCACCTCTCCCTCTTCTCCTTTCCTTCTCCCTTCCCTCCTATTCTCTCTTTCCTAAACCTCTCCACCATATCCCTCTCTCTTCCTTGATCACCTCCTCTCTCCTACACCTCTCCACCCCACCCCTTTCTCTCACATCCCTCTCTCTCTTAAACTTCACCATATCCCTCTGTCTCATCGTCGGTCTACCCTTCCCTCTAAACCTTATCCCTCTCTCATCCACGGTCGCCCCCTCCTCCTAAACCTTCTCTCTCTTATCCTAGGTCTTGTCTCTCCTCTCTGATCTCCCCCTGTCACTTGAACCTCTCCACCTTATCTCTCTATCTCTTCCTCGGTATCCATCTGTCTCATCCTCGGTCTCCCCCTCCCCCTAAACCTTCAGTCTCTCTCTCTCTCTTTCATCCTCGGCCCCCCCTTCCCCCTAAACCTTATCCCTCTTTCACCCTCAGTCTCCCGCTCCCTCTAAACCTTATCCCTTTCTCATCTTCAGTCTCCCTCTCCCTCTAAACCTTATCCCTCACTCATCGTCTGTCTCCCCCTTCTGCTAAACCTTATCCCTCTCTCATCCTCAGTCTTCCCCTCCCCTGTCCTCCCTGTCACCTACACCTCTCCACGTTATCTGTCTCCTTCTCGGTCTCCAGTACCAGGACAAACACAGTCAACCTCGCCTCAACAAAAGGTGACCAGGAGCGCCTAAAATTGCCATCTCTCCATCTTGATTCGTGACTTCTAGCTAAAGATGAACACCAGAATATAACACTGGTCACGAAGAAGTGCAGTGGAAAAGATGTAGAGTCATAGCATTGTCTTCTGCCACTGAGCTACTTGAAATAAGCGGCAAAAGGAATAAAATTTGGGTCATGTAAAGGAAAAAGGAAAATGTACACTTTTTCCTGCAGTCCACTGGGTTCGGAGAGAGAGAGAGAGAGAGAGAGAGAGAGAGAGAGAGGCATTTGTAATTATAGAACTAGGGTTTAATGAAGATGAAAACGTGGAAAAATGTGATGCCGGGTGTGAAGCTCGTGTGTGTGTGTGTGTGTGTTTGTGTGTGTGTGTGTGTGTGTGTGTGTGTGTGTGTGTGTGTGTGTGTGTGTGTGTGTGTGATGGTAGACAGCAGGTGTTGGGGTCATTGTATCATACCTCATCACCACCACCACACCCACTGCACCACCACCACACCCTGCCATACCCACTGTACCACCACCACCACCACACCCTGCCACACCCACTGTACCACCACACCCTGCCATACCCACTGTACCACCACCACCACCACACCCTGCCACACCCACTGTACCACCACCACCACACCCTGCCATACCCACTGTACCACACCACCACCACACCCTGCCACACCCACTGTACCACCACCACCATACTCTGCCATACCCACTGTACCACCACCACACCCTGCCACACCCACTGTACCACCACCACCACCGCACCCTACCACACCCACTGTACCACCACAACACCCTGCCACACCCACCATACTACCACCACCACAACAGCACTCTCACCAGACACAATGATTTTCGTCCCTTAGGGCATAGCAATTGCAAAAATAAAACAGTTGTGAAGCAGTGTGGAATTTTTTTTCAAGCATAAAAGAAAGGGGGAAAAAATATTGTAAAATAAATTAGTCCCCACACCTGACAGTTATGGGTAGATGACGGGCTTATTTCCCTTGACGGCAAATAAAAAATCTCCAGTCGTTTGTTGTGGATTGAACCAACAATTATTTCAACTGGGCATCTGAATACACCATCGTAAAAGACTGTGGCATTTATGAGGTTGATGTTTGGAGTAGTTAGAAATGCAGTGTTTTAAAATATGGTAGGGAATGAGGAAAATGTGTGTGAGTTAGGTGGAGGGGGAGAAAAGGAGAGGGAGATGAGGAGGAGGTGGAAGGATTGGAGGGAAACATAAGTAAATAAAAGTGGTAGAGAATGAGGAGAGAGCGTGTGAGTTAGGTGGAAGATGAGAGGCAGGGAGGAGACAAGGAAGAGATGGATGGATTGATTGGAGAGGTATATGGATGATGGTGGTATGAGATGGAAGGAAGGCTGCCTGATGGTGGAAGACTGAGTGACATGGAGACAATCCGATCATAGCCACACTCTCTGGGATTAAGGCATCTGGCTGTAGATAGATGGATGGATAGATGGTTTTAAAAATGCATGTGAATGAGGTGAGGATGGCCAATAAAGAGGCGAGGTTGAAGGGTAAAGCTGAATATATTGAAACGTGATGTAGACTGGCAGCTGTTTGGTGTCCTGGCCTCCAACTGGTAGTCCTCCGCATCTACAACTGTCCTGCAAACCTGCCCTGCTGTGCTCTGTTCTACCCTACCCTGCTGTGTCTTACCTTACCCTGCTCTTCCCTGGCCAGACCTACCTAACCCTGTCTTGCCCTATCCTTTCTTATTCTGCCCTGCCCTGCCCTGCCCTGCCTTGTCATGCCCTACGCTTTCTTGCCTGTGTGCTTTACCCTACCCTTCCCTGCCCTTATCCCCATAGATTTCCAATAATTTCAACAAGCCTGGACACACTGCTCAGAACAGTTAGCTATCCTAACTTGAAACCAGTCAGACAAAATGTGCAAAAACACACATCACATTTCTGTATGAGTTCACACAGCCAGCAGAACACAAATACCAAACTTACAGGAGTAAGAGAAAATTTCACCATTGCTGCTCTTCATCCTGACACATCACTCTCTCTTCAAGTCAGGTATCATAGTAATTTGCTGCCACATTGTTAGTATGTATTGTAGTCATATTATTGCAACTAGGATGGCGTTACTTTCAATCGACCAGTTGAAAGCCAAGCATCATAATACTGAAGGTGTCAGACAGGAAGTATTATGTGGGGGTGCATTGCTTCTCCAATACAGAAAGTGGTGTTTTAACTCTACCCATCTCTTGTCCTTCATGATTCATAAAACACAACCTCAAGTGTGTACAAGCAGAACTTAAGATATGATGGTCAGGGGATGGCAGGGATAAAATTAAAAAAACATCCTCATTTTCAGTGTGTTAATTTTCTCATGCCGCGTCTCTCTTGCAGAATGCAACACTAAATTCTTTTCCTCCATAAGACCTTGCTTATCTAATACAGTGTAGGTCTTAGTAACTGTAGTGTAAATAATAAAATAGGGCTGTATTTTGAGCATTACTGGCAGTTTAAATGTTGCTGGGTTGTAAGGCTAATGGTAACTGCTTTTGCAGGATTGCCGTCAACCCTTCAACGGTGGATCATTCTTCGACCACGAGGGCATGCCGTACTGCGAGACTCACTATCATGCCAAACGTGGCTCTCTGTGTGCCGGATGCAGCAAACCCATCACTGGTAGGGTGGTGGAGGCTATGTGGTTGTGAGTCATGGTTTAACGTTCTGGCCATCATTGAAGTACGCCTGGCCACCCTAGATTTCCAGGAGCATACCCCACACCTTGCCAAAGAGTTTTTCCATTGACAACCCCATAATAGGCTCAGACTCCCCATTTTTTTTTATCCTAATTACATTCCTTATCCAAAACTTCCTCTTTGAGTTTCTCAAAAAAAAAAAAAATCTCTTTGTTAGTACAAGCAAAAATCAGTACCCTACCACAAAATGCTTCTGAATTTCTTGATATATTTTATCTGTCTCTCAAAGTAACTTCACAAATTCCTCTCTCATAACTCACTTCCTCTTTTAGCATTCATGTCTGGTGGTGGTGACAGTGGTGTTGATAATGATGATGATGATTTACATCCCCCTCTTTTGTTCTTTTGCCTCCATGTATTTATTTATTTATTTATATCTCCCCAGGTCGCTGCATCACTGCCATGTTCCGCAAGTACCACCCCGAGCACTTTGTCTGTTCCTTCTGCCTCAAGCAACTCAACAAGGGCACCTTCAAGGAGCAGAACGAGAAGCCATATTGTCATGTCTGCTTCGACAAACTGTTCGGCTGAGGCAGTGTGGGGTTCAGGGAAGAGGGACTGGGCTTGGCATCTCAGGAGTGTTGATCTCTGAGTGCCCTCAGTTCATTCTGGTTGATGGCTGTTGTGTCGCGTGCTTCCGTGATTTTGTGGGTTGTTTGGAGGACCCGGGAAGTTTAAATCTTGGTGTATATTGCTTAAATAACAGTGTATGTCCATTAAACCAAAATATACACTCATTATATCTAGGTATACACCCATTAAATCAGGGTATATTCCCATTAAATCAATGTCCATTAAATCTAAGTATACATCCGTTAAATCGAGATACTTGTATACATCAATTTATGGTCAATATCTGTATACCTTTGTGTCATTTTAAAAGGAGGACAGTGAAGCAGAAATGTAAAAATTCTTTCCGTGCAGATCTTTTAAACAGACTGAAGAATCGACAGAGAGGGACACAGAGAAGGATAGTTATGCACAGAAAAATACCCAGAAAAAGTATACACAGACAAAGTATACACAATAACAGTATAACCCTTAAGATTTTTATCATTCCTGGTCTGTTAGTGGTTAGGAATGATCATAGATATAACATGGAATATGTGAAATATCTTTTTCAAGGTGATCAGTGTTGTATACCCCTTGTACAGTTGCTCCTCTACTTACGAAATTTCCTGTTACGAAGCTTTGGAGATACGAATGTGTTTGAAAAGATTATATTTAATTATATTGTTTGTGATGTCTTTAAAATACTGTATACTTACATTATTACCATACTTTACCTCCCTAATAGGACTGACAATGATGATTATGTGCAAAGCTATTTAACTGCGATTATAATGCTTACAGTTGGTGCTTCTTTTTTTCCCAGTTACCACTTCAACAGTTTAAAAAGCTTAAGGATACAATATTCAGCCTTGGAGGGTAATGAATTTCAGCTTAGGAATTTTTTGAGTCAAAGATCAACTCCCAGAACCAGTTCTGTACATAAGTAGGAGAGCATCTGTATACTTTCTGTCTTGTAGGATTTCCAATTAATATACAGTACTCAGCCATCCTCTTCTGTGGGATCCCTATTCTTGCTCATATCAACAGCTTGACTCCATATCAATGCTTTCTGATGGTTTTTGTAATTTCATACTCTAAGAAACATGTTACATAATTCAGGTTACATACAAGAAGTCCTCGGTATAAGTCACGTAAAGTCAAGGAAAAAGCAGTAGGACACATCAGCACATTTAGGGGTTCAGGAAAAAGGTGTGAGAGTACAGGACATGTAAAAACATCCCTTGCTTATACCGAGGACTGATTTTACACACAAAGAAGCTTGCATTTATCCAGAAAGGAAGCCGTTTATTCAGCCAGTATTAGTTAAGGTTTAGATGCAGTTATTCATACAGCACTGCGCTTTTTTTATTTCCTGTGTATTTATTACAATTGAAAGTTCGTTGATGTTTCTCTGCTGGGTTTGGTGATGGAGAATATGAAATTTTTTGATGTGATATGAATGTGAAGTACACAGCAAAGCAGTACTATAAGAAAACATACTCTCTGATGTTTGAAGAGGAAGTTGTTATGTGAAAGAAAGCTGTGTGTTACCAGTTTGAAGACAACAAAAGATTATGAAAGAGTATGAGAAGGAAGGATAAATATGGAGATAAATATGGAAGGTAGGGCACAATGCCAGCAGGGAAGTGGCAGTGAACTTTCAATTGTGATTGTACATAATGCTGAAGCCAATGAGAAGTACAACACAGAAATGCTAAGAACAATCACTGATGTTTCATGCAATTGTTGTTGTTGCATAATTGCATTTATGTATTGCAAGCAGAAGTTGTTTCCAAAGTATTTTGCTTATGCACATTTTTATAAAGCTGGAAGGTAAACAGTAAAGCCAATTTTATCTGCTCATTGCTTGTATAGTTTACATTTATCTGCTAAAGCTTTATTATTGTTTATTATTATTCTAAGGCCCATATTCTCATTGGGGTAAGGAGGCTCCCTAGCACCGTTTCCTTAGCCGTTTATTTAACAAACTACCCATTAATGTCCCTTTTGCATCTTATGTCTTTTTAATGTGGACATCGATTTCATGAATATCACGCAAGATTATAGTAACAGAGCAGAATCAGAAATAAACCAGTAAGGAAAAGGTGTTAGTAAGCTTTCTGACTGCGCTAGAGCACCAGCTTAAGTCTTTGCAGAAGCTTGTGCGTACAAGTATGGTTCTCCTTAATCAGTCATATTGTGCAAGACATTAACTTTGTTGCTGGCATTTGATTCTAATAAAGAGTTTTTTATATTTAAGGTGAGGCCAAAATAATATAGACATTGGATTAGTGGTGTCATGGGTTTAACTGTTTTGGAATCACAAGTTAATATTTTTGTGTGTGTGATGACATGATTGTGGTATTAAGGCCTGTGTTTTAGGTGGCATAGGTGGTTTTCTTAACACCTCTTCTTTAGTAGTTTATTTTGCTTATTGCACCTTGATATTGTGTTGTACAGTATGCTTCTTGTGTTATACTGTATTGATATAAGTAACATGCAAAATGATATTAAGGTGTAGTAGTAGTAGTAGTAATATTAGTAGTAGAAGTAGTAGTGGTAGTAATAGCAGTAGTGGTGGTGGTGGTGATAGTCCCAGGTTCATCTGAATCATGACCCTGATGGACTACAGGCTGAACTTGTCCTTCTCTGTTTGTCCACAATCATCCTTTTGGTGTATAGAGAGAGGACTGAGGGACAGTCGTGCAACCAGACCACTCCACCACCAGGATGTATTAGTACCACCTCATGAAGGCATCCCCTCTCTACCACCTGTCTGAGCAACCGGCAGCATAATTTGCTAAGGAAAAGGTGTTAACAGATCTGCCTCACCACTTGGGATAAACTACTTACTGACATGGCACAGTGGAGTTATATCTTTGGTTCATCTCCCACCTGTTGTACATGACATTCACCCTTGAAGCCTTTGGGAATTTTTTCATTTATTTTTGCTGTCTCCTGGTGATTTTATTTAGCTTAGGAGAGACTTAGAATTGGAGGGGTTAGGAATATGTTTGTTGTTGTTGTGGACTTGGCTCGGTGGAAACTCGGTGGACTGCTTGCTAAACTTACCTTTTTCCTGCTGTCCATCATCTTCCTTGGCCTGGGGAGAGGGAGCGAGATATTGATGCCACCACATGAAGGCTCCCTCACCACCCCCATAGTCGTAATAAAATCTACAATGAGAGGTCTTTACTAAGTTTGGTTAAATCATGTGGCAGCAGTAGGAATAAAATAAAAATCTGTCTTTTGGCTGAAGGGATGAACCAAACTTCCAAGAAATACTTACAGTGGGTGTCCTGCTTTATCATAATTTGTGAAGTTGTTTTATTTACTCTCTTTTGGTTTATATGTCATTTAGAGTTTAAGCTTATCATCCTGGAACTGTATTTTTGTATGATTAGGAGGTTCCCTGGCCTTCCTTATGCCTTTAAGGACTACATAAGCTTGTGGTGGCTGGATTAAAAGGAAATTGAGTCACTGGAGCCAATGGTTTAATTTGCCATTGTTGTTGTTGTGGCCCCACTTGTCTGACTGTGAAGCCAGTGGACTGCAGGCTAAAGTTGACCCTCTCCTGCAGTCCACCATCCTCCTTTTGGAGGCTGGGGAAGGAGTTGAGGGATGTTAGTATAACGAGGTTCAGGGCTATATGATCTATCAAGGTCTAGCTTGGTGGACTGATGCTTGTATAACAAGGTCCGTTCCCAGTTGCAATATATTTATTCCGCTGGGTGAAGACATCCCTCACCAATCAAAAGCAAAAACAAACTGCTAAGAGGGGTGTGAGGGAGTCTTCTAAAAGCACAGGAATACAGTGTTGGGTGCCAGACATGTTATAAACTTGTGCTGTGTTATGAGCTGTCGTAGCTTGCTTAGTCACTTCTGTCATTAGCTAGGATACACGGCTCCACTGTGACACTTACTGGAGTCATCAGTACAAGCGGGTCCTGTAATACGAGTGGGATTATGTTAATTGAGGACGGCTCGGATGGCAGAAACTCCTATAACAGGTTGAAAAAAAGGAACATAAACACTCGTATAACAGAGTAATAACTTATGGGAAAAATAAAGCTAGGTTAACTGACTCTGCTCACATCACCACATTTGGGTCTAAATTGCCCATTATTGAATCATTGGTTTCTCCTATAGGAGATGCTCTTGTAATGGCACCCGCCTGTACTCTGTGAAATGTGTCATGAAGTCAGGGGCATAGCTGGAATTTTTAAAATGGGCTGACCAAGATGTGGCCAAGTATAACTATTGAATGGGCTAAGAATAACTGTTTGGTATGGTCTGAGGGTCCTACTTCATAAAATTGGGGTGGCCAGGCATATCAGTCCTCTGGCTATACTACTGCTTGAAGTGTGAGTGCGTGCAACCTTGTGCTGTTGACAAGGTAGTTTGGATTACAGTTTAACTTCCATTCAGTCCCAGAATGTCATATTTATTTTACCACTCCTGTCCATGATTTTATTCATCAGTATGATAGAGTCAGCCATCATTATCCCTCTTCATCACATAGGGATTCATTTACACTGAATAAAATTCCCAGATAGTGATAAGAATAAAATTGCTGAACAGTGATAAGACTAAAATAACAGTGATGTTATGAGGATGGAGGAGATGCCGTGTCAGTTGAATAATTATATTTTATGTAAACTTGATTGATTGCTTATTTTTGTGGATAAATTAACTATTTTAATTACTGGTATTAATCTTGTCATAATGAGTTTGCACAAGCTATGTGTAATATGGTAGTGGATGTTCACATTGCCAGTTTATCTTTTGTACAGAATATTTTTCCACTGGGCTGTTTGTAGCACAGTATTACATAATGTTGATGTGATGGAGCTTCTGCAACCACCACTACCACTGCCACCACACCTACCATCATCAGTACCACTACTACCACTGCCACCACAATGACCACCTCTGCCACCACAACTACCACCATCACTGCTACCACTACTGCCACCACTACCATCACAAATACCACCACCAGCACTGCCATCACTGCCTCATCTATGTCAACTAGAGTGAGGGAAATGTTAACCCCCCTTTTAGATTATCTTTGGAGATGCCACCAAATACTTTCATCACACAGGACAAAGATGGAGAGATGTGGTGTAGAGGCAGACATGTTTGTTTTCAAAGGTGCTGTTAATTGTAAAAGTTATGTGGTATAGTAGCTTAAACTTGCCAGATGGAATGATGACCATGCACAAGTGACTTAGTTCTTCAGTCATACAATGCCACGAAGAGATTAGGCTGGTCATCTACCCGTAAATATACTAGAATATATTAGCCTAGACTCTGATCCTTATACTTAAAGGAATTACAGTGAGATTGGTCATTATCTTTTATCATTGGTGGTATGTGTATCAGAACTGTGGCTCATTTGGTTCGTAATTTCACCCGTCAGAAGTAAAATAGCTCAATTCCTTCCACATGGACATCACTTATATTTTTGCTATCTAAGCTTGATTCTATTCAGCTCAGGAGAGAGATTTTTTTTAACTGGAGTGGTTAGATATAGCCTTCACTAACTCAGTCACTCATATGGATGTGCAAAGGTATTTACTCAGGCTAAAACCAGATATATTTTAGAGACAGTGAAAGGATTAGTGAAGGTAGTTTTATGGGGACGAGGATGAGATGGATGGATGGAGTGGAGAGGTATATGAGAGGGGGGTGTGAGCTGGGAGCAGGGCAGTGAAATGGCGTTGGACATGGCTGCATGGAGACGATTTGTATGTGGCCACCCCTTATGGGATTGAGGTGTTTGGGAGTAGATAGATAGATAGATAGTTTTATGAACGTTAGTATTTCCATAATCTGATCATAATTGTGTGGGGTTAGAATGAATAAATACCCAGTGGCATCAGTATCAGTGAGGTTCAGACCCTTTTAGTACAAGAGGTTATCCTAAGCTGATTAAAATTCCCTTCCAGTAGCAAAAATTAAACAAGATGTCCAAAAGATTAAGAAGTGAAGAAAGACTGCTAAAAAAAAGGCTGTAATGTTGATATATGTCTTCTGAATTCTCACTTCATGCACGCTTACTGCTGCCAGTTTTAGTCGTTTATCAGACATGGAGGTGACTAAACGTGGCCATTTTGGGGGTGTACTTTTGCTCTAACGATTCAGGGTGTCTAAATGTGGCCGTGTTTGGGTGTACTTTTTGTTCTAACAGTTCTGAGGTGACTAAACATGGCTGTGTTTGGGTGTACTTTTCCTCTAACAATTCTGAGGTGACTAAACATGGCTGTGTTTGGGTAACAATTCTGAGGTGAATTGAACATGGCCGTGATTAGGTGTATTTCTCCTCTAATAATTCGTAGGTGACTAAACATGGCTGTGTTTGGGTGTTCTTTTGCTCTGACAATTTGGAGGTGACTAAACGTGGCCGTGTTTGGGTGTACTTTTTGCTCTTAACGATTCACTAGTGTAGCAGGCTCTGTACTGTGTTGCTATTCCATGTTCACTCCATTTGCTAAGGTCAAGAATAAAGCTGTTTCTTGTATTCATGGATGGTTTTTATGATAACTCATTTGATGTACTTCTACCTTTAGATGACTCTGCACTGAGTGACATGCAAAATGGGTTCTTGTAAGCCAGAAAGCCATTTACTGTGTTGGGTGGTAACCATATAACCAGATGATGCTTGGTGGTTTAGTGGGTTATGGTGCTCCAGCCGGATGGGGCCAGTAAGTGTGGATGAGGTTTGCAACATAATGCTACTCAGGAAAGTGAGTCTGGTCACCCTTGCCTTAAATGTCAGAATGTGGTAGCCTAGCCATGGATCCCTGTGTTCCTGAGGTAGCAAAAACGGATTGAACGATAGACTAGAATGTGTAATGCACAGTAATACTACATGTTATTGTGAACAGGAAATTAGAGACTGACTAGGGAGGGTATGTGACTGCAGGACTTGAAGTCATCTTAAAAACTTGTATTTTTTGGACTGAAGTACTAAAAAAAAAAGAGAGAGAGATATATATATATATATACTGTATTTCAGGGGTTTGATTAATGTGCAGTGATTGTGTGTTCCATTCCACTGGGCTTGTCATTGATAGTTTTTGCTCTTGTAATTTCTCCTCATGGGGCAACATAGGATTGGATGATGGATGGAATTTCTGTTTCCCTGTTTCTGTATCCTACCTCACCCAGTTTTTAGGACTGAAAAGGGGTTGTGATGATGATGATGATAATGATGATGAAGTGTTTGATGATGATGAGGGTGATGATAATAATGAGGTTGAGGAGTAGGAAGGAGGAAGGATTTCTGAAAAGGGGAAAAAATGGTTAAGCCCATCTTTTGTTAATTTCCGAGGGGCAAGGATACGTTTGAAGCAGCTTGCATTAATATTTCTGGCCTCACTGTTGTCAATATCCTGTGGATCCTTAAAAATATAACATTTTGGAATAATTTTGCCTTTTCTATCTATCTGTGTTCAGTTTGTATCTATTTGACTGTCTTATCTGTCAATTCATCTGTGTCTATCTGCCAGTGTATTTATTTGTCTGTGTTTGTCTGCTTATCCATCTACCTGTGTCCATCTGTCTTTCTGCCTACCCATACCTGTGTGTTTATTAGTCTGCCTACCTACTTATCTGCCTATCTGTACATAAATTTTCATCATGTAGATACCAAGTTTTCAAACTAAGCAAAAGCACCTAGTCAATATATCAGTATAACTTGCCCAGTTACTTCAAAGCCCTCTGAAATCAAGGCATATGTATTTCTAACAATTCCTACAGCAAACACTCATCTACAAGAAATATAAAAGGAAGAATGAAACAAATAATAGCATGAGAGTATTTTATATTAACACCGCAAGTAGGTTACATTTTAATTCAGCAAATTGTAAACATGTACATAATTTCTAGATTATACAGCACAATTCTCAGTCATATTTAGCTACAAATTAATTGATTGAATCATATACTACACAGTATCCAGTAATATCTAGTTATCAGTACTTTTTGTCGGAGTTTCGAGTTTGAATATCCCGCCAAATCAGCCATGTTGTGATTCTAGCTAGTGTTGGAGGTGCTGCTCAAACTCCGAAAAATCATCGATTTACTGGGTTTCCAAGGTACGTATGCTATTTACTTCATGTTCTATGTGTTTTCAAAGCTTTTAAGTAATTATTAATGTATAAGTGGTTTGTTTAATGGTGTAAGATGTTGAAAAATTGGTATCAAGGATGTCGCCGTGCAATCTTCATCGCTAGATATTGTCCGGAAATTCTTTTTTTTACTATGCATTTAGAGTACCTGGCCCTTATTTTGTGCACCCTGTGTGTTCCCTGATATTTTGGCCAATTATTGATGGGTAAATGTAACTATCTGAAAGTATAATTTGGGTTTTGTGACCATTTATTACGGGGAAAAGTTACGTATTGATGGACACGTGTGTTGCCACTTTGAAACTCATTTTCATTTTTTATCATCATTTTTAGTATTTTGATTATCCTGTTGGTTCATAAAGCGAAGTACTGAGGTGCTTAGATTTTTAGAATGATATTTATTTTTGCGGGTTTCTGTTTTTCTGCCTGTTTTTCAACAATAATTTTCCCTCTAGGCGTCAAATTGCCATCTTGAATGTTGAGCTGTAGTTAGAGTAACACAAGTATATGATGCTGGTCACGAAGAAGTTGTGCGTGACTTTCAACGCTTCGTAGCATCTCTTCCTAGTGATTTACTTTGCACAGTGCACTTTATCATGCGTTTGTATGTCACTTTTTCTTTGTAGGCAGTTTGTATCATTAACATAAAATACGATAGTAAAGTATATGTATATTATTTGAATAAATCTCTAAGTGAAAGGTGTTAGGAAACATCCAAAGCCAGTTCATGTCCCTCGGCGTGCTTACCTAATCATCATCATCATTCACCACCACGACCATTCATTCATCAATATTATGCACCACCACCACCATACATTCATCAATTATCATCATCAGCACCGCCATACATTCATCATTTATCATCACCACCACCACCACCATTCATTCATTCATTCATTCATTTATTCATCAGTTTCACCACCACCATAGCCATTCATCATCATCATCACATCCATCTATCCATCATTCATTCAACCGTTCATTCATCATCATCACCAGCTACGGTGCCCCAAGGTAGTCCAGCCTTGGCACCATAGGGGGTGGTGGGGGTGATGGGGGTGGGTCAAGGTAGGTCATACAGGCTTTACGTAGGCAGGCTGTGAGGGGCGCAAGACTATACTCCACAGGGCCAGGGCAGGAGGGTAGGGCAGCCACCACAGCCTTAGCTAGGCCAGGGGATATGAAGTCAGCCTTTAGACGCCTTGTTACTTCCGTCGTGTTGAGAGTTAAGTCGGGGTTGACCTGTGTGAGATGTGGTGATTTATTTACTACTACTACTGCTGCTACTACTACTGTTACTACTACTATTGCTGCTGCTGCTGCTGCTGTTATTACTACTACTATTATTACTACTACTGCTACTACTACTACTGCTACTACTACTACTGTTTTTATCACCAATACTTCTACAGTCACACATGTCTCAGAGTTAACAAGTAAGGACATAATGGTAGTGAAGAGTGGCCAACATAACCAAAACATAATAGAGCAACAGAACACCATAACTACTAACCAATCCTGTAGCATTAAGAACACATTTGCGTAGTGTGGTGTGGGTGGTGATGGGGCCCGCCTTTTCAACTAGTGTCTCAGGATTGCCCTCCAAAAATGATGTGCCTGCAGTGAGAAGTTAATTAGTTTTGGCTGAGTTAGATTGGGTTAGGTGAGATTGGATTAGGGTAGGTTAGATTGGACTGAGTTTATGTTAGAGTGGGTTGTGTTAGCTGGATTAGGGTAGGCTGTGATGGATTAGATTGGATAGAGTTGGTGTTAGAGAGAGTTGGGTTAGGTAAGGCTGGATTAGGTTAGGGTGTGATGAGCCGGACTGGATTGAGTTTGACTGGGTTAAATTGGGCTGGTTAGGAAAAACTGGAGGAAGTTAGAGTAGATTGGAGTGAGTTTATGTTAGGTTAGGCTGAACTTGGTTAGGTAAGACTGGATTAGGGAGTTCCCCAAAAGGTAAAAACACATCCCATTGAGTATTACCAATAGTCATCTGTAAGTCCTGTGTCTGTGGTGATGGGGTGGATTGAGCGCGAGAGATGCCTAGTTAATTGCTAAAAAAAAAAAAAAAAGGCGGGAGAGGGTTGCGGGCGAGATGGCTAATAAATCGCTTAGGACAAGATGATAGGAAGCTTATTACATCTCAGTCTTACCAATACTCATGTAGAAGTCCTGTGGTGGTGGTGATGGGGATGGATTGAGGGCCAGGCATGCCAGGACAGACGTGACGGGTCCTGTGGGTCCTGATATAGCCTTGGTGATTGGGGAACACAGGGCCAGACGCACTTGACACCCAGCTAGCGACTTGGCACCTCCACACCACGAGACTAAGGGACATTTAAGACCTGATTGTAGAGTGAACGAATGCTGATATATATAATGCTCAATATCTGGGTCAAGTTAGAGTAAAAACAGTATATTCGGAATTGCATATAAGATTGTGGCACACATACTGTCAAAGCCTGGAGGTTGTTGCTGAATAGGGGTGAAGAGTTGGCCTGTGGTGAACTGTGGGGCGCTCACCACACTCACCACAACCACCAGCACACCAACACCACCCACACTCACCATACTGCAAGAGAGAATGGTTGTTGGTCTGTTATTACAACTTCCATTATTACTCTCGCCACTACATTCACACTCACCATTTGTAAGGGATTATGAGAGATGTTAGTACACCACCATAACTCATCACCACCATCACCAAAACACTCAGACACCATAACCATCACCTTACAACACTCACACTCACCATACTGTAAGGGGTCATTAAACAGTCATCACCAACACCCGCAATCACCATAACCATCACCTCATC
>JAGKTI010014055.1:0-22185 GCA_018397915.1 Birgus latro
GGGCTGATGGCCGAACCCCCAAAATTGCAAAAAAATTAAAATAAATCCGATTTTTTTCTGACCACGTCAGTATGAATTTTCCGTGCGTGCCAACCAGCTCCCTTCCTGCCCTATCCCCCTTCTCTTAGTTCTGTCTGAACTCCTGTGAACAGTGGACGGCTGTCCGATTATTTGCGGTATTTTTGTTCTTGTTTAAATAATCAAAAGTCACAGTACTAAGGATTAAGTGTAGTTAAACACTGGATTGCTAGACATGCTTCAAGAGCAATTATGACCACTGTAAAAACTTTAGAGGTGGGGGTAAACAAGGAGTAAACAACAATCATGGACATGTAAGTAAACATTGTCAGCTGCTAAATATTTTCCATAATCACTTCTAAATCCTCAGTTCTCTGGTTACATTTTATTTACTTCATGCTTTGTGTCCCATATTTGAGTGCACAGGCTGTGAAAGAGTTGATTTTCTCAGTGATTACCATGTCTCTTACATACATTCACTATCTAGTCAACTGGTGAACATTTTTGCCCTACACACCTCTAAATCATAATTTTTCTGGTTACATTTTATTTACTTCATGCTTTGTGCCCCATATTTGAGTGCATAGGCTGTGAAAAGGTGATTTTATCAGTAATAATCATGTCTCTTCCTTACGTTCATTATGTAGTCAGCTGGCGAACACCCCTGCCTTACTCACCTCAGCATCATCATTTTGGGGTTAAAATTCGATTAATTCATGCTTTGTGCCAATTATTTATGTGAATGGGGTCTTAAATAAGTGCTATGCATGTCCGGTACGGAGGTAGGTAGGTAGCTTTCTGATTTTGGTTAGGTTAGGTTAGGGTCAAGAATGACCGGTGCTGTTGGTGAACAGTGAACACCTTTACCATACGTAACTCTTTTTCTGGTAACAATTTTTTTATTTGATGCTTTGTATCCCATATTTTAGTGCATAAGATGTGAGAAATGATGATTTTCATAGTGATTGCCACGTCCTATACGTACTTACTTACACTAACGTGCCAACTCACCTCAAATTCATCATTTTTTGGTTAAAATTCGATTAATTCATGCTTTTTGCCAATTATTTATGTGAATGGGGTCTTAAATAAGTGCTATGCATGTCTGGTAGGGAGGTAGGTAGGTGGTTTTCTGATTTAGGTTAGGTTAGGTTAGGGTCAAGAATGTCCAGTGCAGTTGGTGAACAGTCAATGCCTTTGGCATACCTAACTCTTTTTCTGGTAACAGTTTATTTATACGATGCTTTGTATCCTATATTTTAATGCATAAGATGTGAGAAATGATCATTTTCATAGTGACTGCAATGTCTGATACTTATTTACACTAAGCTGCTAACTCATGAACATTTATGCCTTACTTACCTCAAAATCATCATTTTGGGGTTAAAATTCAATGAATTCATGCTTTGTGTCCATTATTTAATGCATACGGTGTGAGAAAGGGTGATTTTCATAGTGATTTCCATGTCTGATACTTACTTACACTTGCTGGCAAGTTGTGAGCACCTATGCCTTACTCACCTCTAAATCGTCATTTTTTGGTTAAAATTTAGTTAAGTCATGCTTTGTGTGTAATATTTATGTGAAAGGGGACTTAAATAAGTGCTATGCATGTCCGGTAGGGAGGTAGGTAGGTGGTTTTCTGATTTAGGTTAGGTTAGGTTAGGGTCATGAATGACCAGTGCTGGAGCTTCAGGGCCACTATCCGGACAAGACCACTTTCCGGTCATGCCTTTGGCTCTATTATGTCGGATAGTGGAGGGATTACTGTACTTGGGTAGTGTGATGAGTAAGGATGAAAGTCTGGAGGGTGAAGTGCTTGAAAGGGTGCAGCAGGGAAGGAAGGTTGCTGGTTCCTTGAAAGCAGTGATAAGAAACAGGGAGGTGAGCATGGAAGTGAAAAAGTTGTTACATGACAGTATTGTGATACCAGCTCTAACATATGGAAGTGAAGCTTGGACCCTGTTGGAAGGACAGAAGTCAAGAGTGAGAGCAGTGGAAATGAGTTATTTGAGAGGAGCATGTGGAGTCACATGGAGAGACAGACTAACAAATGAGGAAGTGAAGGAATGTTGTGGTGTGGTTGTGGACGAGATAGGAAGCATCAGGAGAAACACATTTAGGTGGTTTGGGCATGTGGAGAGGATGGAGATTGAAAGATTGACGAGGAGAGTGTATGTGAGTGAGGTGGAGGGGGCAAGAGGGAGGGGGAGGCCGAGGATGAGATGGAGGGATGGAGTGGAGAGAGAGGGGGGTGTGAGTTGGTAGCGGGGTGGTGAAATGGTGGGGGACAGAGCGACATGGACGCATTTTGTTTGTGGCCTCCCCGTGTGGGATTGAGGCATCTGGCAATAGATAGATAGATAGTAATATAGGAAATTAAAACATTGAATAATATGGGTAATAAAAGAAGCCAGAAAGTGAGTGGGTGATGAGTATGGAAGAAAGGTACACTATGTGATCTGTACAAGAATTTAAAAAAATACAGTGAGACAGTAAAGGAAGCTAGAGGAGTGAAGGTGAAGGGAGGGATTGGACGTAAACTTCTGAGTCAAGATAGTAGGGTGCTGGAAGATGAGGATAATATTCGTTTTTTAATTTCGTTTTTGAAGGCTCCAACATGCTTGCATGCGTCGGCCTTGGTCACCTAATGGCGGCTCTCCATGTTGCTCGATCTATCGTAGCCTCTTCTCATCACAGCACCAGTACACTCCAGTCCCCTCCTACTTCTCAAATCTTCCATCATAAACCAAGCCCCCCCCAAACCTTGGACGCAGGGACTCACTGCACATCCACCTAATCATTGTCATTTCTGTATGTTTAAGCCTGCAAATATCCTCTTCCTTTACTGACCAGGTCTGATTACCATACAGAATTACACTCCTAACCATGCTGCTTGCAGAGATCCCTTAGCAATAGGGAGAGCCCTCTCAATGTCAGGAGAGGCAACAGCTCCCTGAAATTCTTCCAACCACTTTCACCCTAGCCACAGAGCTAGCTCCAGCCCCACCATTTCCAGCACAAAACATTTCTCCCAAATAACAGAACTCTTCCACACACTCAAGAGACTCACCAGCAAGTTCAATCCTTTCACACCTGACAATCTCCACCTGCTCTGCCCGATATGCCGCACACGTAAAATCAGCATTATCTTGCAGTCTACCGCTAATACCACTACATCTCTTATGAACCCACTTATCATAAACACTGCACAAGATGGAATTACACATGGCCACTCTCCCTCTTCTTCGACAGTACCACCACCAATCCTAGATATCATCACTTTTGTTTTATCACAAACACTGCACAGATGGAATTACACATGGCCACTCTCCCTCTTCTTTGACAGTATCACCACCAACCCTAGATATCATCACTTTTGTTTTATCTGCATTTACTCTTAAGCCCTTGTGCCCCATACCATCTCTCCACTTCCTAAATCTTTTCTCTGTCTCCCTCTCATTCTCTGCAATCAACACCAAATCATCAGCATACTACATCTCCCACTGGAGTCCATTTCTGAAGTCACATGAGTGGGCTTCAGTGTTGTGATAAACAACAAGGGACTCAAAACTGACTCCTGATGCACACAAACATTCATGGAAAACTCATCACTCACATCTCCATTCACTGTTACCTGGGTGTGAGCACCCACATACATGGCCATAACCACCCTAACCAGCCACTCCTCAATCCCAGGCTTTCTCATTGCCCACTTCACCACCTCTTTAGGGACTGTCAAAGGCCTTCTCCAAATCAACAAAACAAAGTACAGTTCCCTTTTCTTTCATATATATTTTTCCTGAAGCTGTTGAACAATGAATATGGCATCAATGGTCCCACTGCCTGGCATAAACCCAAATTGTATCTCATCAGTTTTCACTCTTTCTCTAATCAAACCTTCTAGAACTTAGAACTTTCTCCATTATCTTCATTATCTGATCTAAAAACTTTATTCCTCAATAATTTCCTCTTTCCAGGACATAACCCTTCCTCTTGTACACATTTGCAATTGCATTCTTCAGGCAATCATCTGGGACAACACACACATATATAATATTTATCAGGTCAGTGACTAACCTCACTCCTATATCTCCTGAGGCCTTCAACATTTCAGGAGTCAATCCAGACACACCTGCTGCCTTCTGCACCGGCATCCCACCTATTGCCTCACTCACAATAGCAATGTGAGTCAAAGACCAAGGGCCAAACACTGGATCTGCTGACTCCAAACTCTCCCTGTCCCAATCAAACTCCTCATTCAACAATAGGCTATTACGCTCTCTCCATGCATCTTTAATATCCCCACTGTTCACCACTACCCTTCCTTCATAATTCTTCACACACTGCTCGCCTATAATATCCCGATTATCCCTCTTCACCTGATTTGCCACCTTAAAAATCATATTCTTCCTTTCCACATGATTTAGGTTATCAAGTAAAAGTCCCTGTGACTCAGACTTTGCCCTGTATACCTCTCAAAAAGCCCTGCACTTGGCCGCCAAGTATTCCTCTTTGTTACCACCCTTCTTCCATTCCTGGAAAAGCCTTCTTTTTTCTCCTTAACTGCAGCTTCCATACTCTCATCCCACCACCAAGTTTCTTTATGTCTTCATGGGCCTCTTGTCCAACCACATACTGCAACAGTAGTTCTCAAGAGGTTGTTCTTGAGGGCTCTGTGCTGTTCATTAACACCTCTGTCAATGGCTTCCTGTTCAGGCACCATTCTCCTCATCTCACAATAGAAAGCATCCTGTACTGCTTTGTTTTCCAGCTTCCATATTTTCCTTCTAGGTACATAAGTCCTCTTTTACAACACTCATTCTTTACGCATCATGTCACATGTCAATAATTTGTGCTGCTGCACACACTCCTCGCATCCTGTATCTTTAACATCCCTCACTAACCTCCTATCAACCCTCCTGACCAGAAAATAATCTGTCTGACTGCTATTTCCCATGACTCGTATGTAATCAACCTACTCTCTCTTTTCCTAAAATGTGTGTTGCACACAATCATGTTCATTTCCTCCCCAAACTCTAGTATCCTTTCCCCTTCTGCATTTCTTATACCATATGCACATTTCCCATGTACTCCTTCATATCCTTGAGCAGCTTCACTTGCATGACCATTTAAGTCCTCTCCCAAAACTACTATCTCATCATCCCCCATACCACCTACTACACATATTAAGTTATCACAAAATCTAATCTTCTCTACCTCATCCAAGCCTGCCTGTGAAGCATATGCTAATATAATTACAAACATCATTCCACCAAACAAAAGTACAATATTTCTTCCACCAAGGCAAACTGATCTAAAGTATTCTTTGGCAGTCTTTTAGTGGGAATCTTACCACCTTCTAAATACTGCGCAAGTTCTCCCCATACTGGTTCTACTCTCTGGCGATCTCTCATCTGTTCTCGGTTCAACCCAAGCCAGGTGGCTTCAGGCGATCGGACTACCACTCAAACTGGGCATGATAACTGATCCGCAACAAAATTATCTTTACCTTTGAGATATTGTATATCATAATTGTACTCTCTCATTTCCAGGATCCATCGGTTCATTCTTGGTGATTTAGTCCTGCGTTTGAAAATGCTGGTTAGTGGTTGGTGATCTGTGATCACTGTGAACCGTGTACCCCATAAATAATGGTGATAATTTTGGCATGCAAGAACTATCACTAGAGCCTCTTTATCGGTGGTTGAATAACGAGACTCGCAAGGGGTTAGTTTTTTTGAGAAATACCCGATTGGCTTATTAGTACCGTCAGCTTGTACTTGACTAAGGACTCCCCCAGTATGGGTGTTACTTGCATCCGTAGTAAGAATGAATGGCTGCTCTACTTTAGCTCCAACTAAAACAGGGGCATTGGTAAGGCAAGATTTAAGATGTTCAAATGCTTTCTGACATTCGCCCGTCTAGAGAAAAGTGGTTCGTGATTTGGTCAAATTAGTGAGTGGTGTAGCGACGCGTGCGAACGACGGTACATGTTTTCTATAGAATCCGCACATTCCAGGGAATCGTCTCACTTCTTTCACAGTGGTGGGTGGCTTCATTTTTACTATGGCTTCTATATTCTTTGGATCAGGTTTACTACCTTCTGCCGAAATCTAGTGTCCTAGGAAAGTCACTTCTTTACATCTAAATTCACACTTACTGAGATTTAGCTTTTCTCCATTACTAGCAAGTAGTTCAAAAAGTTGTCTTAAACAATCCAGTAGGGTAGAAAACTGGGGGCCCATAAGATTAAGTCATCTAGGTAGTTTTTTACCCAACCTTTCTGTAGAAGAGGTGTTAGCAAATTGACCATTTGACGTGAGAAGATTGCAGGAGAGCAGTTCCAAAAGGAAGGCGACGAAAACGATAGAGAGCCACACCATCGCTGAAAGTAGTCAGATCTTGACTCTCCTCATCTAATAAAATCTGAAAATACGCCTCTCGCATGTCCAGAGTGACGTAATATTGATGTCTGGCGGCTTGGTCCACTAATTCATCTAGCCGCGGAAGTGGATAGACATCGGCTGCGAGATGCCGGTTTACATGGCAGTAATTGAGGCACATTCGTTTACTCCCATCGGGTTTATTAACCAAGACAATAGGTGATAACCAGGCTGCTGTGGATCTTTCAATGATCTCTCTATCCTCCATGTCCTTCAACATATCAGTGATAATTTGTTTTGCCTGAACAGGATAGCGATACATTGGGCCTCGACTGGGCTGAGGATTTTCGACTTTAATATGAGCTAGAGGACCCTTGATCAGACCTAATTCCCCTTGGTCTAGGATAAATAGAGGGTCATACTTTAGAATTAATTCAGTTAGTTCTTTTCGCTGGTCATCAGTGAGTTGTTGCCATTTCTGTTCATCAATTAAAGCTTTCAATTTCTGACTACGGGTACCCTTTTGCTCGACGTGATCATTCTCTGGTAGAAGGTCGTTTCGTATTTTAGTGATGTTAAGTTTGTCAGGGACTGGGCTGGTCACTCTTTCATACGAACCGATGATGGTACCTTTTCGTAACACTTTCACCTTTTTAGTGGGCTTAATGAGTGGAACGTAGATGTTGTTTGCCTCGTTTACTTGGACCAAATAAGGGTGACTATTATGATTCATTCTAGACTGTGGATAGATGATAAGATTAGTTGCTGGTTCCACTTTCACAGGTACGGACACAAATTTAGATTGGTAAGGGTCTAACTGTACGGTCGAAAGGAGGTTAATCTGTGAGAAGGTTTGTTTCGGTTTAGATAATACTACGGGTTCATCTTTGACTCTCCTCAACTTGTTCCTCTGATGGCGGATATGGTTCACTACATAAGGTGCACCACCCCAGATCATAACTCTCTTCACTCCATCCCACACGAGTGTAGCTTGGCTCAACACGTCACATCCCAGGAGAATGTCTGTACTAAGATAGGAGTTTGGTACTACCGGGACCCACTGCTTGTGTACTTTCTCATCACCGACTGCTATTTCAGCTCGCAACATCCCTAGTATTCTCAGAGGTGCGCCTGTGATTCCTTGTAAGCGTGGCGGATTTCGACGTGTGTTCAGTTCTCCCCCGATTCATTTGAATGCGGACTCCTTGATCAAAGTATAACTACTACCGGTGACCACGACAGCTTCTAACATCTTCCCATTTGTTATTACACTGATGGTGGGAGATGTTTGACCGCCGGCTAGTCATAACTTCTGAGCCGGTTCCTGAGTTACTACCGGAGAGACGCCTTGAGCTGTGGTGTCGGGACTACGTCCAGGACACCCGCGTTCACCTCGCCGACATCCGGGTCTCCGACAATCAAAACAGTGTCCAGGAGGGGGTTTTCGCCAACAATCTCAGAGATTGTGAGAGGAAACTCGACAATGAGCACAGTATTTATCCCTATATACTTTAGGGTTATTAGGCCGACCCTTAATTGCTTGTGCCAGGTTAGACTTAAGCTCACGGATTTGGCGCTTTAGATCCTTTACTACTTCTTTCGGTCCGTCTGGATTCAAAAAGTTACTCTGTTTCAGTGAGGTAGAAGGTGATAGCTGGTTGCCGGACACCCTATCTTTCATGCTTCTTTCAGGAGGTAACATATTAACTTGAGAGGTCTGACTCGCTTCCAGTAGTTGGTGTTCATTCTCTATTCGATCAATGAATTTCTTTAATGGGTATTCATCATCTAGGAAACCTTCTGATTTACTCCTTGATGGAAGAGGCAATCCATACCACAATTTACGCTTGATTGTTTTGTCTCAGTTAGGGAATCTTTCTCCGGGAAATTTATGTTCAACGGCTGCATGTTTACAAATATAGCGGTGCATAAAGGCCTGAGGTGATTCTACCCAATTGTAGCACGCTGAATCCAATTCCTGCCATGCCCGATCGATACTTACTTCAGTAGCAAACTCTGATCTAAGGATCGCCTTGAATGTTAGCCACGTGGTTACTCGTCTATTAGTCTGGACGTTATGAATGAACACTGCTAATTCCGAGCTCACTCGACTCTTCGCAGTTTGTAAGTGCATTGCATCATCTTGGCTACACTGCTCTACCGCTTCAAAGAACATTTCCAGGCGAGCTGCCGCATCAATACTCTGTAGTTGACTCAGTTCTAGAATTGGAACATCCCGTGGTTTTATGGGATTCACATTACCCATCATTGTTTGAAAACGATCTGGAGTCTGGGGACAGGCTAACTTCGGGAAAAACTGCCGCGCCTCAGTCTGATCATACTCATCGTCCTCCTTAATCTGAATTCTTACATCTTGCCAACTCATGGTGAAACGGAAGGAACACCTTTTGCTACTATTAGCTATCTTATCCAGAGTATACACAGATCATGTTGCCACTCTAGCACTCCACTGACTCGTTCATCAGAGAAAAAAGTTCTGGCTTTGGATCCGGGGGCCCGATACACTTTCATTTCCACGTCCGAATTAATACTCAATGACTGAGATATTTGGCTGTGACCTACTAAGGATACTCTTAACATTCTGCGAAATACTAACACATTTAACTGTGGGAATATACCGATCAGTTTTCGATTTTATCACTACTATGAAAAATTTTACCTCCCAGGAGTTCTCAATATAAGATCAAGTGGGCCTCTAGCATGTTATTACCAAATCTTTCCAAATATTCCACCGTATAAGCCACCAGTGTCGTGCTGCGTTATTTAGCATTATAGAAATTTAAGTTATTCCACCGGTTGACACCAGTGTAACGCAAGAATTTTGACTGTACGATTTTATTTGATATTTACTGATTACTGAATACTACCGATGAAGGAATCCTACAATTTTTAAAGAAGGCCTCGCAAATTGATTACCACTAGGAAGAAATACCAACAGGTAGAAGTAGAATTAATTTGGCATGCTGCCACCACCCAGCATTTGCCAGGAAAGAAGTTATTAGTCCTGTACAGTGAAAGAAGGGACAATGAGGCCTAGGAACAGTAATCAGGGTAGCGTGAGAAAATATGAGAGCGTGAATTTTATAGATAGTAACATACCTTGCAGGCCACTCGATCTCACAATCAACTTCCCAGAGGAATTTAGACCAAACATACGAAAATTTAATTATCTATAATTTACTATCATTAACTTACATAAAATAAAATTTACCTTCGATCAAGAAAAAGTAACTAGTACACAGTTATACTTCAGTCTCTGATTCCACCAGATTAACTGAGAGAATTAATGCTCTCTTCTCCACAGAATATAAATCAAGCTGACTCACATATCACGGTACAAAACTTATTAATTGAGAGAATACCACCACTGAAGTACCTTGGGCTTTTACACTCAACAAGATGTTGATTATACTGCACACAGATGAATTACTCGCCCGATACATAAAATACATACATTAAGAATACACACAACTCGACCTCTTTACCCAACACGAGGTACATAAGTCAAAAGAAAAAGAATAATTCAAAACTCTGGCGCAACTTACATTAACCACGGTCTCAAAAGGACTCGTAGTATTTTCCCAGGCTCACAACTTGTCACCGAGGTTTACTCTAGATTTAGTATATTCACCCCTATTTTCCATGGGTCTACACAATTTGACATATCCATGTATACGATCGGTTGCACAAGAATGATTCATTATATAATATCACAGCGCTTGCAATACCCTGTATGTTAGAAAAAAAAACCAACACTACAAAACACACTCGCTTTTAGCCAGAATATTTCACTTTAGGAGAAAAGGCTTTACTAAGTGGACCATACGAATACATAATCGACGACTATGCATAAAGAAATGAACTCAGTGGAACTGTGTAAGGGCTTTGGCAATTAGGACTACGAGTCTTTTCGTAGACGGCAACCAGACTTCATGACGCCACACCAACAACCTGTGGATGTGTCCTCTCGACATGAGATATCAGCTCGAAGTCACATAAAAGAATTGGAGAATATTATCAGACAACTTACTTTATATATAATGTATAGATAGAATGAAAACTAATTATTGAGACGTATGGGGGGAAACAAAAAAAATTTACTCTAGACCGACCTGTGGATGCGTCCTCTTGACACGAGTATCAGCTCGAAGTGAAGGCCTGCAGCAAAGGACGCTCCGTAATTTCCGCGATGTTCTTCAACGGATCTGGCTTCGACTTATTACTCTTCAGTTTACTTACTATACAATCATCAAGGAACTTGCAACAAGGAAGTTTCTCTCTCCTCTACTTAGACAAAATGACTTATGACGATTTAAATTTTGTGGCAATAATATGGGTCTAACAGTTTAAACCGAAGCCTAAACTCACGCGTTCACTTAATTATTACCATGCGTTGCCTTTGTCTGTCCTACGTGATCTGGCGACAGTGAAAATTAAATATATTTCGCGGCTATGTATGACTATATACAATAATCAGACTTTACCTAAGCTCATAGACATTATTATTTAGTACAACACGATGATAATAACAAACTCAACTACAAAATTCTGAATTCAAAGTGCAAATGCAACTTATCACGAATTTTATCCTCGAATTAACTTTCTTCGCCTCTTTATCAAAAACAGAACATGAATTTGTGCGTCCATCTCGCTCCACACGGTCTTACATGTTAACAATATTACTCTCCTGCTACACTTTAACTGAGATCAAGCCCAAAAAATGAATTACAAGGTTCACTTCCCATACATTGCATCAATTTAAACAGGGTCCAGAACTACACTTACACCACACATAAATTAACTTAAATTACACTTATATTACACTTACATTATACTTACACTAACTTATATTACTCTTATATTAACTTATACTTATATTACACTTAAAATTATACTTATGTTACACCTATAATTATGGCACTACATCTTCTCACCCACAGCCATACTTACTTCCTCGCACCACCATTCACTTCCCTTTCTTACACCACCACCCACTCGTCTCACACCACACACCTCTTCTGCATGCCTCACCACAGCACTCTTAAACAACTGCCATTCCTCCTCCACACTGCCACTCTCCTGATCTTTCACTGCTTACCACTGATCTCTCAATTTCTCCTGGTACTCTATCATTTTCTCTCTTTTATCTAACTCACTCACTTTCAAAACCTCCCTGCCACACCTAACTCTCCTAGCTCTCACCCATCTCTTACCTACTCTCAACTTTCCCTCCACCAGGTAGCGGTCAGACATACCTCCACCCTCCCCTCTCCAAACTCTCACATCCAACAATCTTCCTATTACATTCCTGGAAACAACCACATAGTCCATCAATGCTCTGTCAACAACCCCTCCACCTTCCTTTCTCAACCATGTATACTTATAAATATCTTTCTTCTCAAACAAGGTATTCCCAATCACCATCTCTCGCTCAACACACACACCTATCATTCGTTCCCCATTTTCATTTCTTCCAGGCACACCATGCATACCAACTACACCTTCAACTGCTACATTTCCCACTCTAGCATTCAGATCCCCCATCATTACCACATTCACATTCGCTCCAAAGCTCTGCAAACACTCATCAACATCATTCCAGAAAGACTCCTTCTCTTCTTCATCCCTTTCACTACCAGGCCCATATGCACTCACAAATACCCACAACTCACGTTCAAATTTCGCTTTCACCCACATCAGTCTCAATGACACCTCTTTCCATTCAATCACACACTGCTGTACTTCCGGACTCACTAACAAGGCCACACCTTCTCTTGCCCTTCCTCTGTCAACACCTGACAATCTTCCATTCACACTTCCAAATGTAGACTCACCTTTCCCTTTCATCTTTGTTTCACTCAAGGCTAACACATCCAACTTTCTTCTCACAAACATTCTCCCAATCTCCTCCCTTTTAGCCTCAATCGAACTACAACCACGCACTTTCATAGACTCAACCTTCAGGGTACGGGGATAACTCGATCCCCCATCCCTTTCTCTGGCCTGTCTCTTTTTAGGAACTAAAAAACAGAGGAGGGGGTCCCTAGTCCCCTCACCCCGCCCCTTTTAGTCGCCTTTTACGACACGCAGGGAATACGGTGGCGGAATTCTTCCTAACACAATCTGGCCGCAGAGTAGTAATACCACCCCACAGTGCGGCCAGATTATGTCTCCCCCCGCCACAGGGGGGACTCCATACACAGGCGAATAAAACCCGTGTACAAGGTCAACAACTATGCAGGGGTAAAGAAAGTTTGGAGTCGGCTTAGCATACCTAATCTCTTGGAAGCAGATTTCACAAGAGATGTAATATGTTCTTTCCAAGACAAATCCCGAGAAAATGAAACCCCAAGCATGTTCAAGGATGATGCAGGACTGAGCTGGACATTATTAAACATTAGTGGGTAATCCTGAGGAAGATTTTGTTGGGTTGATAAGTGTAAGAACTGAGTTTTGATGCATTAAAAATAACAAGATTATTTTTACCCCAATCAGAGATACGAGCCAAGTCAGACATTAGGTGTGCCATAGCCTCATCCCTTGTTTGCTGAAGTAACTGCTGAGATGGACGTTGCGGAGATCGAATGGAAAGGTGAAGGGTGGAATCATCAGCACAACTGGTGGAAATGATTCATGGTTTAATTGTGTGTTCTTTGGAAGAGAGGAAAATGCCTCGGGATCAGAAGAGGTCCAATGTGGTACCAGTTTATTGGGGTGGGAACAAAGAAGAACCCCTGAATTATAGACCAGTGTCCCTAACCAGCTTGGTCGCAGAATTGTACAAAAGAATCCTGAAAGACAGATGGATAAAATATCTGGAGGAGATGGACATTTTGGCAGAAAGTCAGTTTGGATTCAGAAGTGGAAGGTTGTGTGTTTCCAACTTGGTGAGCTTCTACTAACAGGTGATTAATGTACAAGAGAGAGAGAGTTGGGTGGATTGTGTGTATTTAGATCTGGAGAAAGTGTTTGATAAGATACCCCACATGCAACTAATGTGGAAATTGGAACACATAGGAGGACTGAAGGGGAACCTCTTGAAATCGATGAGACTTCTTTAGAGAAAGGCAAATGAGGACAGAAGTAAAGGACAGGATATCTGGATGGAGGGAAGTAATAAGTAGAGTCCCACAGGTCTCGGTGTTAGTGCCCGTAACGTTCCTGATTTACGTAAACGATATGGTAGATGGATTGAACAATTATGCAAGTCTATTTGCTGACGATGCAAAGATCATGAGGAAAGTAGAAGTTGAAGAAGACTGTAAAATGCTGCAGGAGGACTTGGATAGTATTCATGATTGACACCTGATGTGGGAAATGAAACTCAGTGCAAAAAAATTTAAAATACTGTATTGGAAATGGGTAAAAGTACCAAGAGACCATCACTGAATTATTTGATGAGTAATGAACCAGTCACAAAAGTGAGAAGAGAGAAGGAGTTGGGAGTGCTGATCCAGGATAATTCATTAACTAGATAGTTAGAGAGACATATAATCTTTTGACTAACATAAGAGTAGCATTTCATTACATGGATGAGATGATGAAAAAAATTGATGGTGGCCATGATCTGCCACATGTTGGAATATGCGGCAGTAGTCTGGTCCCCACATAAAATGAAGAATAAAAACAAGATCGAGAGAATTCAAAGAACAGCAACCAAGATGGTCCCTAGCCTGGCAGATCTGTCCTACAGGGAATGGCTGGAAAAGCTAGATCTACCTACCTTGAAGAAAGGAGAGAGAGGAGCGACATGATTGCAGTGTTCAGGGCCATGATGAGAGGAGAAAAAATTGACAGTGAATATTTGTTTGTATGAGATGGGAGTGTAAGTTACAGTCACTTTAGTAGCTGAATCAGAGTCCTGGAGTAGCTATTTAAGGACTTTAATACTGGATCTAAATTTACAGTGTGCCCCTCGCGAAAGCTCGTCCCAGACTGGCCACATCCGGTGTAGCCGAGCGTGAGAGACAAGTTTGACTCAGCTTTTTTAAGATCTAGCAGTGGGGATATACATTGGGGGGGGGGTATAATGTGGTGATATACAGTGGGGGTATAGATATACAGTGATGGGGTACATATAGATGTACAGTGGGGGTACAATATTCCCCTGAGTAAGTGAGTTGGTGTCTCCTGACACTAGAGAGGAGTTATATGGGGGATTGTCTATATTACTATGGTAGGTGGGACATTTATACAAGGAATAATTATGATATTGGGGTTGGAGGGAGGACATGGCCATGTCTTAGGGAAGTAATCTAGTAATATATAAGGTAAATGTAGATGGATATATATATACATACATGTCTATATAAGATACACAAAGATTATTATGATGAAGGCTATTAGATAGAGAAATGTAATCTTTCTCTTTGTTGATGGATTAAGTACGGGTGTGTTTCAGGTAAGTCTCTTATGGATAATGGTCATTGTTAGGTATACACTTTTAACTTTTCTAAATAGTTTTCACTGTTTTCTACTTTTCTTATATGTTTGTTTTTCATTTAGTCTTTGAGGTTCACACTGCACTGTATCAGAGTAATGCCTTCATTTGCTGTTGGTAGTCTTTCAGTCCACAGTTTGTATCTTAATCAGTTGGCGTTGGTAGTCACTATATGTGAGGGCACTAAGTACGGGTAGTTTCAACGTCCTGTGGAGGCCGTGCTATTCCTGTTGCGATTCTGATTTCTTGCAGCGTGCATTCCATCTTCCTGACACAACAGTGCACTGCACAGACCATGAGTATGAATCCTACAAAAGAGGTAGCCACGGGGGGAAACACAACTGTTGGAAGTACCCATGAACGGCTGAAGTCTAGAGAAAATTGATCCATAATAAAGTCACTGTTGTTTAGGAATGTTAGCATATGCAAGTTGGGGGAAGTGATGGTGATGTTAGCATGTGGTAGAGTAGAAGTCATGTCGATTGGTTGGAAGATGTCATAAGAGTGTTTACGGACTGCTTGGTGGTAACGAGTGGCATAAGTGATGACTGATTCTGATTTGACGGTACAATAGTCTGGTGCTCTGTAGAGACCACTAGCAGGGACGGAACGGACAGAAGAACCAGGACACATGATGGTGACAGAGATGGGGACAGTAAAGAAGAAGTACTGGATGTGGTTGAGGTGAGCATGGTGGACTCGGAGTTCTGGAGCCGGGACAAAGGAACAGGCCGAGTGTATGGAATGATTGTGAACTAAGGCAGACTCACAGGGTGTAGCGCTGCTAGGGAAGATAGCTAGAAGGTGGGCAGCAAAAAGATGAGAGGTAGGGGTAAGGGAGGAATATTTCTGGAGATCTGTGTAAGAGAGGAAGGCAACGGAGAGATGATCATGGGAGAGGAGGAAATATTCTGAAGGAACAGAGACTTCCAATAAGGAGTTGTTGTACCGGAAGGGAAAGGGAATGATGTGGAAGAGGTTAAAGGTGATGGTAGAACGTAGAGGAATATGGACGATGACATATTTGGTGAGAAGAGTGGCCTCGAGTACTGGATAGTAGTATTCTAGAGAGGAGTGGGAAAGTACTGGGGACAGACCGAAAGTAGAGTGAGCCCGTTCTAGTACAGAATGGAGAGCAGAGGGAGGTACTAAGTCTGCAGTGACACGTCCATCAATGGCATCGACTAGGATACGAACCAAGGTAGAGACTTGAGAGAGTAGAGAGTCAATGGCTAGTTGGAGATTATCCATGTTTAGTTTGAGGTAGAAGAACTGATTAAATAGCATTGAGATTTGAGAGGCGTTGTTTTAAGATTTCGGTGAAGTTGTTCAGAGTGTAAGTTACTTCATTTTGGTGGGCTGTTATCTTCTGTAACACAGTGTGTTGGACCTTGATGACTCGGCATTGAAAATCTAGGGCTGAAGCTAAATGAGCTAGATCAGATTTGAAGCCAGAAAGGTCACGAACTGTAGTGACGCCAAACAAGCCACTAAGTACTTCACCTCTGAAGTCAGAGAGATCTCATTTCACACAAGAACAACCTATGGGTGTCTGAATGGAAAATCTGTCATTGAGTTCAGTGAATTTGTCATTTATGTATTGCAACTGCCAAGAGAGTGGTAGGAAAAGATGGTACAAGTACTGATTCAGGTTGTGTTTCCCTATGATGGCTGAGAGATGGGTCTTGACTTTGTCCAACTGGTGTGCAAAAGTAGGTAGGGCGATGGCTACATCTGCCAGGGGCGCAAGATCGTAGCCCAGGGAGACTACATCTTCAACCAGCATTACCTCTCCTCCCAAGCTGACCAAGGCCCCAGGAAGCACTCCACCATCGACCTCACCCAACCTGGACCCTAGGAGGGTCAGTACTACCAGCTGGTAGACCGCTAACATCGTACCTAGAAAATAAGGATAGAGTTAATGAGAGAGGTCCTGGAGATGTTGACAGGCAGAACGCAGCTTGGATTGATATTGATTGGTTGATGAATGAGGAGATGTAGGTGGAGATGGGGTAGACTGAGGGGTTTCTGGAGTAGGAGGGGTAGCAGTAGGTTGTGCAAGTGACTCTTCCAACACTAGGCTTGTGCTGCATGCTTTAGATCTTCTGCATGTACCCATTTGGTATCTTTAGTGGATAGGTCTTGTATGTGAAATGTTACCCTGTTAAGTGAGCACGCAGTGGGGACCTGCAAATTTCTCATCCATTTTAGAGGTGCACATATGAGAATGAGCAAAGACTAGATCGCCAACATTGATACTGATAAGGGAGGCAGATTTATGTTGGTGCTGCATCATGTTCTCCTGAGATGAAGCCAGATTTGATTTTACATACTGATGGATTGTTTGGAAGTTTGCCAATTTTACTTTTACATAATCATCCATGTTATAGATGGGGTCTGGCTTTGAGGATAACAGGGAGTATGGTAGGTCTTTATCAAATCCAAAGAGGACAAAGAAGGGAGACTCGCCAGTTGATGCATTGATGGAACTATTGATTGAGGATACCACTTGGGGTATCCATTCATCCCAGCACGGACTATGGGAGCCTAGATGTCTGAGGCAGGATTTTTCTATTGTGGCGCTCTACTAGGCCATTGAATGCCGGATGGTTAGGCATGACATTGCATTTATTAATTTTAAAGCGGCGACAGATCTCATACAGGAGACTATTGTTGAACTCAGTACCGTTGTCGGTAAGGATCGTATGTGGGGTACTGAATGGGCAAATTACGTGATCAATGAAGGCACGTGCATCGCTCTTCGCGGTCGTATCTGAGAAGGGCACCAGGACACAGTAACGTGAAAGTGGTCGACTGCTACAAACAAATACGCAGCGCCTGATTCCATAAGGGGGAGTTTTAGAAGGTCAATGGAGACTGTTTCCCATGGTCGTGATGGTATTGAGTATTGTAAGAATGGTGCAGGTAACCCGGTTGATCTTTTGTGGCGGTGGCACAAGATGCAAGAGTCACAGTGTGCATTAATATCGCGGCGCATGGTTGGCCAATTGTATCCGAGACGTGCTTGGCACGGGATGGGATGCGTGAGGTGTATCATGAACTATGTGAAGAACCACAGATTAGATCAGTAGGGATGATGAGTTAGTGTACTTCTCTGTTGGGCAAATTCTTCCCTGTAAGTAATGTTTTTATGTATAAGATATCATCTTTTAGTATGAACTCATCTGTTGGTGCTGGTAGAGTAGGCTAAGGTCAAGGTATCTCCCGATTTTAGGAAATAGATTACTTTGGACCATACTGGGTCCTTGCGCTGAGAGTTTTGAACAACCACTGACGTTAGTGTGGTGTTCTTAGTTTGATTTGGCTGCAGTGATGTGACAGCTGCTGCTATATGGCTTGAGAGTACGTCCGCAACTACATTCGGTTTTCCTGGGACATATTGAGAAGTAGGACTGAAGCCCTGGATGGTGACCGACCATCTAGCTAGCCTACCTGTGAGGTTGCGTTCCTTAAACAAATCACATAGTGGGAGGTGGTTTGTCTGGATATGCACTGGATAACCTTATACTATATCTCTGAAATGTTTCAAGGACCAGACCACCGCTAAAGCTTCCAGATCTGTGACACTGTAATTACGTTCAGCAGTCGTATGGGCGCGACTAGCATACACTATTACACACTTCCTTGATACTTGATCGAGTTGCATCAAAACTACACCAAGTCCTGTGCCTGAGGCATCTGTGCATAGAAGAATGAGTTTTGTATAATCAGGGAATGCTAAAATTGGGGCATTTACAAGAGCTGTCTTTAGTGCTTGGAAGGCCTGTGACTGATCTTTAGTCCAAACAAAGGGTACATTTTTCTTGAGTAAGTGGGTTAGAGGAGCAGCGATCTTTGCATAGGACTTAACGAATCTACAATAGTAACCACTCAGGCCCAGCATCTGCAGTGGTAGGTTCTGGGAAATTGATGATTACCTTAGTTTTGTCTTCATTAGTATGAATGCCCTCGGCATCTACTACGTGTCCTAGGAAGTTGATTTTCTTTTTTAGGAAGTCACATTTACTGAGGTTGATTTTCAGGCCTGCTAGCTGTAGGTGTTCAAATACTTGTTGTAGTTTGGCAAAATATTCAGGGATTGATTTACTCACAACAATTATGTCATCTAGGTAAGCAAAAAGAGTGTCCCATTATGCCACTGAAGACCGAATGGATAAGTCGCATGAACACGGAAGGAGCATACCTCAAACCAAAAGGAAGTCGCTTAAACTGAAAATGTCCGGAAGGGGTGCTGAAGGCTGTAGTAGGGCGAGATGATTCTTCCATCTCGACCTGCCAGTACCCACTGAGGAGGTCTAGGGATGAAAAGACTACATTGTTTTCACCTAGTGACTCTAGCAAATCAGTGAGAACGGGTAATGGGAAACGGTCTGGGACAGTTACAGAATTTACCTTATGGTCTAAAGTTGCTTCCTTCTTTGGGACTAAGAAAAGTGGGCTATTCCATGGACTGATGGAGGGTTCAATAATGTCCTGAGCTAACATTTTCTGTACCATCTGATCCCTTTGTTTTCTCAAGCTGTGAGGTAACTGATACGCTGGTATGTAGATCAGCTGAGTACCTGGTACTAGTTCTATGTGTTGTTTAATGAAGTCTGTCCTCCCCATCGGTTCTTCGGGTAAGGCTACCACATTTTGGTAAGATTTTAAGAGGGTGACTAATTGATCTGTATATTGTGGGAAATCTTTACTGGTTAGGGTCGAGAGCAGGTCAGATGAAAGAGTCGGAGCAGATCCCGTAGAGTTGATGTCATAGATACCTGTCGGGTCATTATCATCATCATGGATAGTAGGTATGGAGAAATTGTGGCACACCTTGATGGCTGCTGGGTACACCAGGAAGTCTCTAATCTTTACACCACTTTTAAGCTTCAGTAGAGCATTAGTGACATTTCAAGTAGCATAAGCTGTCCTCTAAGACAGTGCACCATGCTGACTCATAAGTTAAGCCATTCACACAACACATCTCAGGTAATGTTAGTACATCCGCTCTTTCTTTCTCACCTACAACACGAACAGAGACTGGTGAACTCATGCGGTAAGAAAATTGTGCACATATTCATTACTGCAAGCCTCATCTCTGTCTGTTGGAGAACATCAGTCAAACTCTGTGAGGTAGTTAACTGAGACATGTCTGAGTCGGCTGTAATGCTGTCGTAGAGGAGTTTGGAAGAGCCCTTTTTGAATGCTGAGAGGATGTATCATCAGGTGTTTAGGAATTTACTTCCTTGCTCTCAGATAGTAGTAGAATGATCTCTCTACTCTCAGATGATGATGATGATGGTGAGTCTTGCTGTGTACTCTTAGGTAGTGTTGGATTCAGGGGGGACTGAATGACTAAGTTTATTGTAAGTACAGGATGGGGACATTCCATGCTGTATACTTGGGAACCCAGAAGTGTCTATACTACCACAGGCAGGTAATAATGCAATGGAGTATTGTGCCATGGTGGGTAAGCCAATAAGGGCATCTGCTGGATATCTCAAGTCATTAGTAACATGAAATTCTATTGGAAAAGGGATCAAGGCTCTGTCTAGTTGTACCTCCAAAGTGACTCTTCCCTTGACCTTAAACTCTGAGCCCTCTACACCACATAGGCGAATGTCAGGTGGCTCAAGGAAACTGACCTGTTTGTTTTTTCCTCTAATGTTTAAAGAGGTATCAAAGATCAATTTTACTTAAGATCCTGTGTCCATCCTAGAATGACTAAGCCTGAGGAAGTTATGGGTCCTACATGGCGAGTGGGGAGTTGATGTTCCGTTGCTACGTTATATCGCTTCCCCCAACTGGTGGCGGTTTAAATAACGACATTCCTCAGTAGTGTGAGTCATACTGGTCTTGTGATACTTGCATGTAGGACGACGCGAGTGGGAAGGCGTCCACTGTCTCCCTTGGGAGTGATGTCGTCTGTGATTATGGTCGCAACTGGATTCGCGATGTCCGGGGTTACCACAGTGCCAGCAAAGAACTGAGGATTGTCTGTTCCGTCGGACACTAGGTTGATCATGACTGGCAGTTGGTGAACGATGCCAGGTAGGAGAACAGTGCGTGTTAGGCTTTCCTTTTGTAGCGGGACACGAGTGCGAGTAGTCTGATGGAGTGGAGGTGTGACAAACTTGGGAGACCAATGGGCGGTTTGTGGCCTGATGCGTGCAGTTCGAGCCTGTTCTTTCTTGGATGGTTTTGGTGACCTGCACAGTCTTGTCTCCTGGACTGAAACCTATCTCTAGAGCTATCTTACTTTGTTGAAGATCAAGCCAATTCAAGAATCTCAGGTAACTTAGTAAATCTGCAAAGTTTTTGAGTGAAAACATAGGAGCTCCATTTACAGTACTTCTGCTATCCATTTCATGCCAACTAACAATTGGCGCATCTCGCTACTGGTAGCCTTTATGGCAGCGGCTGCTTCGCGTAATTTGGCATTTTGAGTTGGGACTGCCGTGTCCTCCTCCATCCAGGTGAGGAGATTAGTTAATCCAATGAGAGATGCAGCATTGGAATGCTGGCAACATAGCTTTATGAGTTCCTTGCAGAAATCATCAAAGGTTTTAATGTCATTGAAATGACCTGCACGGATCGCGGCTCCTACATCCGATTTACCTTGGCGTAATCGACTCATTAGGTAAGAGACTTTGAGGGGTTCATCTGTGATTCGCCGATTGTGGATATCAGTTTCTACCTCCCTGAGGAAATCGTAAACTGACCAAGTCGAGTCTTTTCCAGTAAATTTGGGACGGTTGGCATCATTTAGATAGATGGACTGTGGGGGAGGGTTTGTTTGAGCCATGGCTGGAAGAGTGTGAGTTGGCAAAAGTGTGGAAGTTACTGATGTAGATGGGTGGGAGAGAGAGAGAGGAAGTAGTGGTAGTTAAAGGTAGTGGAGACGGGAGATGAAGTGGGGCAGGAGAGTTAATGATAGTTGAAGGAGAAGGGATAGAAGGAAGCTGTGTAGGATCAGGGGTAGAGCATGAGGTATCTGGATTTAAAGTATGTGGGTCGGTGGGAAATGATGTCTAAGTTGCTAAGGTGTGTCTTGGATATGAGCGGCCGCTGCAGAGATGAGTCACTGACTCCTCATTGGTGGAAGGTTTTTGTTCATATGTAGTTTGTTGGCTGTGATCGGTGGGAGTAAGCTCCGTATATGCAATATATGACATGTAGTGTGGTGATAAAATGTAGGATGAAGGATGAGAAGGGAAATGTGTGTATTTGCACTGTGAAGATGAGGTTATGTATAATAAGAATGGAAGTGAGAATGAAAGAAGATGAATGGGTGCGGCCGTTAATACATAAAGGGTG
>JAGKTI010014056.1:0-22185 GCA_018397915.1 Birgus latro
CAATTATGGAAAGGGATCGAAGGTCACTGATATGTTTATTCGACCCTACTCTACTGTCGCAAGCAGCTAGGCGGTCACTTCCTCTCAGATGTCTTCGCCGATATGTTTAAATGCTAATGTAACATGCCCCTTAATTTTCAATAAGTTTCTTCCATTATGCCGAAAACAATAGTAGGTAAGGCTTAAGGAACATTATGATAATTAGAGAGGAAATCTTGCTACGAGAGAAAGGTAATTTACCACCCTCAAAATAGGCAGAAAAATACAGAAAACAAACTAGAGGAATATAAATTGACTTGGCAAGGTCATTAGGCTGTATGCTTACACGATAATTTATAGGTTTCACAATTTTAGGGGACGAAATGGAGCAAAAATGTTTACTAGTCAGAAAAAAACAAAATACTTTCATCTCACATCTTCTCATAAGTTAGCATCCCACATTTTTTGTTCAATGTCGCGGTTCCCAACACATTTCAGACCGACAGAGCATATAGTTATTTCTGCTCTTTGCAGCTGAGTGTACATTTACTGCTCATTCTTTGTTCGTCATGTGTATGTTTGAGACAGTATTGATACAAATAATTATGTATTTCTATTAACCCTTTCATAGCTGCCATTCTTGAACAATGCATTACTGCACCGGTGTCAATGATGTTGAGTTAGGGAGCTATAAATTCTGCGAACAATTTTGGGAAGGGAACGAAGGTCACTGGTATGGTTATACTGTACAAACCTGCTGTACCATCCCAATAGCCAGGTGGCCACTTCATTCCAGATGTTTTCGTCAATATGTTTTAATGCTAATGTAACATGCGCCCTAATTTTATTCTTTCACGATTCATAGCAAATCAGAAGATTGGTTTAGGGACAAAAAAAAATTAAAAGTGCACCAGACGAGTCTTACCACATCTGTGAGAAAAAGAAACTGATTTTAGAACTTAGAAAAAATGGTTCCAAGGCCTGCCACGGGAGGACGCAAATTTCTGAACTCTGCCATTGAGGGGGCTAAACATACGCTTTACTGTAAGCAGTAAAAGCACCTTACCAAATCAGTTCATCCTGATATTCTGTTATGTTTTTCTGATTGTTTCTGGGTTGGCAAATAAACATTTCTTGTTAAATCTGTTTCCCTGTTGTTTTTAGCTGTTCTGCTGGTGTGCAACTCTTGTTGTTAGTTAACGTAATGGCGGAAGGTACTGTTCTGATCTCATTGTTTAACCAAACCTGGCTTAACTGCACCTAATAATTTAACCTAACTTAATCTCCAGTTTGGAAGTTGGGAAACAAAATCCACACTTGAATATGTTGAGTTTCTTCCATTGTGCTGGAAACAATCGTAGGTACAGTCGCGTTCATGAATCCCGATACACAGTTGTTTTTGTTGTCTATTGCAGTGCTCACTGCTTTTGGAATAAGGAACTTTTGTGCTTACTGCCTGATACACTGAACATAATTTGGTCGGTTAGCAAGTGAAATAGTTCAACATCCTACCAACGGTGGACACAACAGCAGACAAGACAATTACATGCGTATCAGGACTCACGAACGCGGCTGTACAGCTTCAGGAACGTGAGGATAGTAACAGAGGATATTTTTCAGCAAGATAATGAAATTTACCAAACTGAAACTAGAAAAATACAGAAACAAGCAGGATGCATATGCAAAGATTTGGTAAGGTCTTTCTGCTACGTTAAGTGTACATTTATCGGTAAATATATCAGTCTAACAGTACTTGTTTTTTGTTTCCGCCGGATTAATCGTGATTTCGGACTATTCAGTCGCGCCTTCACACCATATAGCCCGGATAATCGGGCTATCTCTGTACTGTACTAAGGTTTGCAAGGTATGTCATCACTAGGGCTAATGCTGTTAGCCTATGCCATACACTGTTCCTACACTTCTCTGATACTGCTCCTCACTCATGTGTGTAATAAACCATATGTACACCCCTTTAGTCTATAACATATAGTACAGTAAGACCTCACTATAATTGACTAATTGGGACCCAAGCCATTTCAAAAAATGCAAAATTCCGATAAAAGCGACATCCGGACTTTTCCCTGCTAATCCAGACTTTTTCCGATATATCAGATATTAGTCCAGATTGCACCAATGGTTTTTAAACTGTTTTCTCCACCAGTGCAGTACTGTACTGTGTTATACCTTCACTACATTAATCAAATTGTATAATAATACTGTACTGTTCACTGATAAACATGTCTTTTACTTGTCTTATTGTGGTAAACATAGCTGAAGTGGTCAGGCAGTCCGGACTGCTTCTGGCTTTATCAGACTTTTTCCGATGTATAGGAGTTTAGTGCAGTAGCTCCTCGAGTCCGATAAAAGCGAATTCCGGTCTATTGAAGTCCGTTATATCGAGGTTTTACTGTATAGCTACGCCCACGAATGTATAACCACAATGTGGCTTACAACCGACGAATGTATACAGCAACTGTTGATGATGGTAGCTAAATCAGCGAAAAAGTCGCTAAATATACAGATGAGTTCTTACATTGCGGCAATGTTTATTACGTAGACGCTAACGGAAATACCTGAAGGTAAGAAGGGGTACAATTGAGTTTTGGAAAGTGGCCAGAACACACTGTACTGTTATACATATTGTTTCAATGTGAGGAGTGGCTTTGGTAAAGAAAGAATTCAGCTGTGAAAAAAAACAAAATAATAATAATAATGCTTTATGATGAATTTGCCATTATAATTAAATATTTATTATTGATAACTTTTATTTTCCTGTTGCGTAATGATGTCAATTTCAATCTGCCAACACTAGCGCTGCCTCCCCGATCGCAAGGTATTCTACGAGGCTTTTACAAGACTGTGATAACTCTTAGGAACGTCTCACAGTTTTGATATGTTTTGGAGCCTGGGAATGGAGTATTGTGAATGGGGAAGGCCACTTTGATAAATACGGCCCCAGTTATTTCCGGTCCAGACGCAGTGCTGCCAGGTGCAAGGTAATTACCCTGTTTTAGGGTAATTTCAACGCTTTCAGGGAAATAGGGTAGAAATTTGGAAAAACGGTATTTGTGAAGATCAGCTGTCAACTTCATAATTACCATTTTGAACCTTTTTTTTTCAGTATTTTAGACTATTCTAAGGCACTTTTGTTCTGTGGCATTTTTCTCGCAAATTATTTTTATTTTACTCAAAGATAACCTAACCTAACGTAACCTAGCTTCACTTTATCCTTCTGCTGTTGGCCTAGGCTAGTAGGGTAGCCTGGGTTAAGTTAGGTTAGGTATGGATGGATTGATTAGGTTAGAATGACTGAATTAACTACTTTTTTGTTGAACTTTGCTTTTTCCCATGGATTATGATGTGTTTGAAGTGATTTTGTTGTTCATTTATGTCGGAAAATCACTCGTTCTGCTTTCCCTTCGGGTATTGAGGTGGAGGATATCTCAAAAATGAGTTATTACCGACAAAAATTAATTTAGAAATTGCTTGTAACACATCAGAATCCATGGGAAAAAACTAAGTTCACCAAAACATATAGGTTGACAGCTGATCTTCAAAATTACCGGAAAAATGCCAAATTCTAGGGTAATTTTACCATAGACTGCAAAACTATCCCTTCCATTGCCCCATTAGAATCTAATTTTCCAAATCTTGTGCCTGAGGATGACATTAACAGCATTGATAATGTTTGGCGTTTGCTATGGAACACAGTACTGAATGTCCAAAGCGAAATCAGTGTTTGGAAAATTTGGAAGGAAGTGAAGAGTCTGAAGAAAGGTGATGGTTCACCCCTGTTTCCATTGATGGGAAATTTCATGACAAAACTTATGCTTGCCCCATTCTAGTGCCAGAGTTGAGAGGATTTTTTCTCAAATCAGTCTGATGAAAACAAAAACAAGAGAATGATTCATACCAAGAAAACCTTTGAAAATTCAATATCAGACTAGTTCGAAGTTACATCTGCACACATGAATCTGATGATGGACCACATTTATAAATATGACCAGGAGTAAAAGAACCAAGAACAATGGCAACATGAGTGGATAGCATTGCAAGTAGACATGAGTAAACTCTTATATTCAATTATTCCATTACTACAGTTATGTTAATATTGCTCACATATGCATATATATGACCTTTAAAAAATTCTAGGGACATTTTGAGGTAAACAGGGTAATATTAAGGGCAAATGTAGGGTATTATTGGCAACTCAACCTGGCATTACTGGCCCAGATGGCAGGCCTTTCCATTGTTGATGACGACTTGCACCTTGCTAATGCCGATTATAATGTTGCACAAGACAGTGAGCTCATCTTCGTTGTTTTAGCCCTGTACTTCGAATGATTCGATTTTGCTATTGAAGAGGGATGTGTAGGGGCAGCAACAACTTAACAATGACAACAACAGTGGGAGTTAGGGGCGAGAGGGGAGTGCTGCAAAGTTTGGCAACATCACACGGGTACCCAGCCTAAGTTGCCATTTTCATACCATTCATGTTTTTGATTGATAGTTATATCTCTTTCAATATTTTACCTAATGGTAGGTATAAGTAGGGGGTAATTTATGCAGGGTAAGGTGGTAAGAAGTGGTGAAAGTGAGGTTTGGAAAGTGGCCAGAACACATTGTATCATTATACATGCAAACATATCGTCTGAGTGACGCTGATTTGACTACCACGGTCCTTGTCCAGTCCCTATTGCCCGCGGTACTCGAGGATTGAGTGTGTATTTCACAACACCACCTTGAGTCACTTCCAGTTGATGCAAGTGGCCATAAACAACAGAGGAGGTGTGTTGTGTGCAAGAATTCAGTGAGATGCCCAGGTAAATGCAGAGATGTAACTGTATGGTGTCCTGAGTGTGGTGTGGGTCTCTGTATCAGTTGCTTTACAGAATTTCACACTCTAAAGACATATTAGTGTGAACAGTTATAGTATACTGTACTTGTACATAATATTTACATACATAAGATTATAACTGTAGAGATGTGAGATAAGACAAATTTTATATTATAATAGTGTGTGTAGTGTTCAAAGTGCACTACAAAGACACAGAACAGTGTACATATTGTAAAAATAATCTATTTTAGGCTGCTGTTTACAAATAAGAGCAGAAAACAAGACTCTCTGCTCGCTTGCTGTCAGTCGCATGCCACTGAGAGTGACCTTGATGCACCACCAACCCTTTCACTCACTTCTCACCACCACCCAGCCCTTGCACAGTTTCAAGAGACTAGCATCAAAATCTTTGTTTTTTTCAGCTATTCTGATCCAATTATGTATGTTTTGCCTGATTTTATAACACTTTATTTTTTTTCCAAAATAATTCGTCTCCCATGGACATAAAATTGGGAAGTAGCCTGTCGTTTAAGGGTTAAATACATATATAGAGGCATACTTTGGTAATCGGCGATTCAAAAACTGACAGTTTGCTCTTTTGACAATACTGAATAGGGGACATACCCAGGAAAACCATCCTGTTGGGCATCCCTTGCATTGCTCTTTTGATAATCTGATCATCAACAGTTTTAAATTATGTGGTTCACTTCTTGTATTTTTCAACTTCAAAAACAGACATTGTACTTTTTATTACACATGGTAACAGAATGCAAAGATTTCCCATACATCATCATTATCACCCTTAATATTCTGAAAAAAATCATGGTGGGCTCATATTTATTCAGAAATTGAATTGAACTTGCGCCTCCACTGCTATATAGAGAGAGAGAGAGCAAAAGTTTGCCTGCAAGTGATAAGAGAGCGAGGGATGCAATTTTTATGTGTATTTCCTCTTTTACTTTATATTCTCATATTGTTTTCTTTTTTATAACCTTTGGATGTGACTTGAAAATGAATAAGAGCAGGATAGAAGTAACAGGAGGAGGAACAGAGAGAGAGAGAGAGAGAGAGAGAGAGAGAGAGAGAGAGAGAGAGAGAGAGAGAGAGAGAGAGAGAGAAATCATTCATCTGCCAGTGAGATAGAGGGCCAGAATTGCATGCCTGAGCTTTGGTAAACAAGTGGGTGAGGGATGCGATGTTCTCGGCCAAAATTGCATGCCTGAGCTTTGGTAAACAAGTGGGTGAGGGAATCGATGTTCTTATGTATTCCCTCATCTACTTAATATTCTTTTATTGCTTTTTTTCAACAACCTTTGGATGTCACTCAAAAATGAATATGAGAGAAGAGTAGAAGTGAAAGGAGGAGGAGGAGAGAGAGAGAGAGAGAGAGAGAGAGAGAGAGAGAGAGAGAGAGAGAGAGCAAAACCATTCTTCTGTCAGTCAGACAGAAGCCAAAATCGCTTGGCTGAGCTTGTGTAAACATCTCTGAACAAGTGGGTGAGGGATACAGTTTTCTCATTTGAAAGGAGGAAATTGAAAGTAAACGAGAATAAGAGTAAAGTGATGAAGTGTACGAGGTTGGTAGATGGTAGGAGGATGAATATACAGTAATTTTGAGTGGTGGGTAGTAGTAGTAGTAGTTGTTCCCTAGGCAGTCTGGCCGAACAGCCCCAAGTCCCTAAGGAAGGCCACGGCCGAGACTGGGCTTTCCCACAGCTGTCAAGGAGTGTATGTCGTGTTGTTGGCGTAGGTGGTTATGTGCAGTGCAGTCTTCCATAATCTGCTTAATTGTATGGGGTGCTATGTTACATCCTGGACAGGCATCAGCGACTGAGTCATCCAGCCTCTTCTGATAACTTAAGAGGGCTAGATGATGCCCACATCTCAGCCTGGCCAGGTGGACCCTGTCCTCACGAGGGAGATAGGATTCAGAAGGATGGATATCAGGAGGCCCTGCATGCAGCTGTGTGTTGTCTTTAAGTGTCTGAATGGAGCGGCGAGTGATTTGAGTATGGATAGGCTTCTGGAAGCTGGTCAGAGGTGGGCGGGGGGAAGAGATGACAGTATTTGTGTATGATATTGTGTGCTGGGTGTTGTTTTGATGTTCCTTGGTGTGTGTGTGGATGTGCTACCATGTAGTGTAGTGGTTGTTGTGGGTTTGTAGAGGCTGCAGCAAGAATTTGGGTGCCTCTCATGTCTAGATGATCCTTGACTTTGAGGACTTTGGTTTCTTGGTGTAGGTGGTCTGTAGGTGTAGTAGCTGTGCAGCCTGTGATTATTTTTAGGGCCTTGTTTTGTATGGTCTGAAGAGTTTTATAGTGTGTTTTAGTGAGGTTAGGAGCCCAAGCAGGGCTTGCCTAGTTCATCACTGAACGTATATATTGTTTGTATACTGTGCTGGTGGTTTCTTTGTTGTGTCCAAATGTTGTATGGGCAAGTGACCTCAGGGCATTGAGTCTAGGTGTTAATTTATTTTTGATGTTTGTGATGTGTTGTTTAAATGACATTGATGTATTGTATGTTACAACAAGGATTTTGTGTGTGTGTGTGTGTGTGTGTGTGGTAGGGGAGTGTTGTCTATGGTGAGGTGTGGAATGTGACTGTGCTCTGCTGTCCAGTTTGTGAGAAGGGTTACTATAGATTTGGCTGGGGCTATTTTGAGCCTGTTTGTAGTGAACCATTCATGTAGTGTGTTGAGGTAAGGTTGGAGGATGTGTGCGGCTGTGTTTCCATTTTGGTGTGTACATGTAAGTGTTATGTCATCTGCATAGGAAGCTATGTGTATCTGTGGTGTGTGGGTATGTCGTGCGTGTATAGGTTGAAGAGTGTAGGGGACAAAACAGATCCTTGGGGGACGCCATTTGTGAAGTTTCTGATGTTTGAAGACTGACCAGCAAAAATTACATGTGCCTGCTAAGTAATTTGCCAGCCGTCTTTTTGTGTTGTTGTGCACGTTTGTGTTGAATATTTTGTTTGTGAGGTTGTGGCAGGGGATGGAGTCAAAAGTTTTACTAATGTCTAGTGTGACAAGGAGTATTCTGTGTGGTGGCCTAGCTGAATTCATGCCATCAAAAACTCTCTGTGTAAGGTCTGTAAGAAGAGTGTTTGTGGAGTGTAGTGGCCTAAAACCATATTGTGATGGGGCTAGGGGGGTGTGAGGTGTAACTAGTTATAGTACCAGTCTTTCAGTGACTTTGGAGGGGGTGCAGAGGAGTGTGATGGGGTGGTGTGAGGAAGATAACGTGGGGTCTTTGTTGGGTGTGGGGATAGTGATGATAATGCCATGCTTCCAAGTGTTGGGTATTATGTTGTGTGAGTAGCTGTAGTTTGATATGTTGGTGAGTGCTTGTATGCCTTGTGGTCCAAGGTGTTTAATGTGTATGTTGCTTATGTTGTCTGGTCCACAGGCAGATGAGTGCTTGAGGTTGCTGATGATGTGCTTCGTTTGGTTGTAAGTGAAAGAAGCCAAGTCTGGGTCTGTGGGGAACTGTCTCTTAAGTTGGATGATACTTTGGTCGTCACGATGGGGGTTTAGGTGGCTGACTTGTGAAAAGTGATTGATGAGAGTGTTTGCTTGTTGTTTGTTTGAAGGTATGGTGTGTGTTGTTGTGATGGCAGCATGTGATTGTGTAGTGTTGCTGTTGGAGAGTGTGATGCTGTTTAGTGTTTTGTAGAGTTTGCTGATGTTTGTTTTGTGATCAAGTGTTTGGAGGTAATAATTCCAATTTAGTGTTTGCTGTTCTGAGATTTTATTGTTTATTTGAATGTTGAGTTCTTGTATTTGTTGTACTGTCATGTGTATGGGATGTTGGGGAATGTTGTAGTGTGTCCCATTGTCTGATGAGGCCTTGAAATTCTGGTATGAAGTTGGGGTTGTGTCTTTTTCTGTTGCCTCTAGGAATGTGTTTTTTGTCTGCAGTTTGTATAATTGTATTGAAAGAGTGCAGAGCGGTGTTGATGTTTGTGATGGATGTACTGTTTAATGTTTCAGTGTTGTTCTGTTTCAGCTGTGAAGGCCTCCCAGGTGGCTCTTTTATAATTAGTGTATGTGTGTCTGTGGCCAGCTGGGGTGATTCTGGTTTTGGTAGTGATGATGATCAGGAGGTGATCTGAGCCTAGGGTTCTCACCATTCTCCAGGATGTTGTGGGGGCTTGGTTTGGGGAACAGAAGGTGATGTCTGAGGGTGATGGGAGGAAGAGTGCTTGGTGTGAATGGTGAGTTGCTTGCTTGAGGAGGTAGAGTGTTTTAAGTATTTAGGGTCACATGTTGCTGTGGATGGAGGAATAGATGCGGAAGTGAAGTTTAGAATGAATGAAATAGAAAAGGTGCTGGGGGCTTGGACCCTGTTGGAAGGACAGAAGTCAAGAGTGAGAGAAGTGGAAATGAATTATTTGAGAGGAGCATGTGGAGTCACATAGAGAGACAGACTAACAAATGAGGAAGTGAAGGAGCGTTGTGGTGTGGTTGAGGACGTGATGGGAAGCGTTAGGAGAAACACGTTAAGGTGGTTTGGGCATGTGGAGAGGATGGAGAGTGAAAGACTGACGAGGAGAGTGTATGTGAGTGAGGTGGAGGGGGCGAGAGGGAGGGGGAGGCTGAGGATGAGATGGAGGGATGGAGTGGAGAGGTAAATGAGAGAGGGGGTGTGAGTTGGGAGTGTGGTAGTGAAATGACAGGGGACAGAGTGAGATGGAGGCGATTTGTTTGTGGCCACCCCGTTCGGGATTGAGGCATCTGGCAATAGATAGATAGATAGGAATGAAAAAAATGTTTAGATGTTGTTCACTTAGAATGGATGTAAAGAGAAGGCTGTATGAGGGTAGTGTGGTACCGACTGCATTATATGGAGCTGAAACATGGAATATGGGTGTAGCAGAGAGGAAAAGTTTGAACGTAATGGAGTTGAGGTGTCTGAGGAGTATGTGTGAAGTGATGCATATGGATTGAGTGAGAAATGATGAAGTGCAAAGGAGAACTGGAATTGTTTGGGAGATGGCCAATCGAGTTGAGCAGAGGGTGTTGCGATGGTTTGGGCATATGGAGAGAATGGATAATGAGCGATTGGTGAAAAAGATAACTAGTTCTGATGTGAGAGGTGTAAGGCTGAGAGGAAGACCACGAATATGATGGATGGACAGTGTGAAGAGAGCGTTGGATGCAAGAGGGATGTCTGTTGAGCAAGGAAGAGTGGCTGTGCATGATAGAAATGAATGGAGAGAAATTGTGAATGAATAAATGATGACGCAGCCCTGAGGGGATATTCTCCCGCACTTGGTCTGATCAGCTGATCAGGTGAGGTGCGGGTAAGGGGATGGGTCCATTATGATGTGGCAGGGGTAAACCAGCTTTGCTGTTGGGCCCTGCTGTGGATGTCACTGACTGCACTGCGCAGTTGACCCTCATGCAGTGAGGACCTGTCCCTTCTCCCCTTTGGGGCTAAGATGCAAATGAATGTGTTTGAGTGGATGAGTAAATTGGGAGTGTGTCGTCCTGTCTCGGCTACCTCCCTTTCCTTGGGGGAAGCAGGCTAGGTATATAGATAGACTTTTCTCTTATTGCACACTTTTATAACCTTTGGATGTGACTTGAAAATGAATAGGAGAGTGGGATAGAAATAACAGGAGGAAGTAACAGCTGTAGCTCAGTGGGTTAGAGCTCTGACCATAGGGTCGGAGGTACAAGCCCACCCAAGGGTCATTAGTAGACATCATAGAGTGCTACATGCTCCAAACCAAAGTCCTCTACCCAGGGGCAATGCCTTAGCCCTTACTGAAAAAAGGGAGCACAGCATAGAAGAGAGAGAGAGAGAGCAAAACTATGGTGCTTTTGTGTGTGTGCTTCCTCTTGATTGAATTTTCTGTTAGTTTTCTTTTATAACCTTTGGATGTGACTTGAAAATGAACAAGAGAGAAAGATATAAGTAACAGGAGCAGGAAAGAGGGTGGAGAGAGAGAGGGAAAGGGAGAGAGAGAGAGAGAAGTAATTTAACCCTTCTGACAGCCTTACAAAGGCCAAAGTTGCCTGCATGACTTGTGTAAATATTGTCTTAGCAAGTGCTAGGAGGACCTGGATGTTAATTTCTTTCACTGCATTTTCTCTTATCTTTGAATCCCCCAAAGCCATCAGAAACCACAGATTTTGCACCATCAGTGTCAACAGAAACCATCTCAGGTGCGCAATAACGAAGTTTTAAGCCAAAACAGCAGGAGTGTAGTTTTTCATCTAGCAGCTATAATGAAAACCAGTATAACTAAGCATGCGATAACCAAGGGTTCACTGAACTGTGTACACACATTCAGTTAACCCTCCTCCAGCATGGTAGATATGTTCCTGAAGGTTACTTGTTCAAGATAATACCGGTATGTATCCTTATGGGAAAACAGTAGTTACATTCCCAAGCCTTGCGGGGAGAGTGGTTCGTGGTTCACAAAATCAAATTTTAGGGCAAAATACAATACAGTGATGCCTTGGTTATCACACATAATTGGTACTGCACCTAGTGCATAATAACAAAATTGTGCAATAACGAAAACACAGAATCAGGGATGTATCGTAATTGGTATTGGGCACCCCACTTGTAAACCCAAATTTTCCCGTTTAGAACAATTTAGACCCACTAAATACATACATACATACTGTTACGGTAAATATCAGAAACACACACAAGCATAGTTACTTTAATAGAAAACAATGAAAAGGACACAATAAGGAAGAAACTGTACCATATAGAGACCTGAGTTAGACTTGAGGTAAGGGGTCTGAGGCTAGTGTTTGGAGAGTTAGTAGTTTCCACCACCTGTGACTAACTTCTCCAGTAGGGCTTTATCCTTAAATCACTCAAAGCCATCAGAAACCACAGATTTTTCACCATCATTGTTCGCAGAAATCAGCTGAGGTGTGTAATAACGAAGCTTGTTTTGTCAAAAATGCAATAACTGCAGAATTGCATGTTTTCATGTAGCATTGATAAAGAGTGCCGCAATAACCAAGGGATCACTCACTGTATATAACTATATATCTATCTCTTGCCAGATGCCGTAATCCTGTAAAGGGTGGCCACAAACAAATTGCCTCCATGTCACCCTGTCCCCCGCCATTTCACTGCCCTGCCCCCAGCTCACACCCCCCTCTCTCATACACCTCCACTCCATCCTTCCATTTCATCCTTGGCCTCCTCCTCCCTCTCTCCTCCTCCACCTCACTCACATACACTGTCCTTATCAGTCTCTCACGCTCCATCCTCTCCACATGGCCAAACCACCTCAGTGTGTTTCTTCTAACGCTTCCTATCACATCCACAGGCACGCCACAATGCTTCTTCACTTCCTCATTTTTCAGTCTGTCTCTCCATGTGACTCCACATGCTCCTCTCAAATAACTCATTTCTACTGCTGTCACTCCTGTGTCCCTCCAACAAAGCCCAAGCATCACTTCTGTACATTAGATATGGTATCACATTACTGTCATGCAGTAACTTTTTCACCTTCATCCTCACTTCCCTGTTTCTTATCACTGCTTTCAAAGAACCATCAACCATTCTTCCTTGTTGTACCTTTCAAGCACTTCACCCTCTTATTTTCCATCCTTACTCATCACACTACCCATGTACTGTACTTAAATGTACTCATATTTTCCATTTTCTTCTCATCCAACTTCACTGTACATTCAGTGGCATCATTTCTCTCGAGGATCATAACTTTGCTCTTCTCTACCTTCACCTTTAGATTCTGTTTCTTATACACCCTCTCAAATTCATTCACCAAGCTCCCCTTCGTCATCACTTAACAACACAGTTTCATCTGCAAACAACAGTACAGGGAGTTACCACGCACTGCCCTCTTTCATTAGAGCTGCTCCAACATCCACTGCCCTACCTTGTATCTCTTTTATAACCCCATCCATATACAGATTGAGCAGCCATGGAGACATGAGACATCCCTGTTTCAGTCCAGCCTTCAAATAGAAAAATTAACTCTGTTCACTGTTGACACATACTGCAGCCTTAGCACACTCATACATGCTCTTCACAGCATTCAACAACTTCCCAATTACTCCATATATTCCTAATACTTTCTACAATCCTTGTCCATCCACCCTGTCATGTGTTTCCTTCAAATCCATGAAGGCCACATACAACTTCTTTCCCTTCTTTAGAAACTTTTCTACTGAAGACCTAAGAATGAATATCTGATCTACACAACCTCTTCCCTTCCTAAAACCTCTCTGTCCATTTCCATCTAATTCCTAAAACCTCTCTGTCCATTTCCATCTAATTCCTGAGTTATTTCTATAACTCTCTCAGTATTCTACCATTTACTTTTCCTATTACACTTTGAAGACAAATACCCCTACGATTACCACACACTTCTTTTTCCCTTTTCCTTTGTACAGGGGAATAACTATAACTGACTTCCAATCCTTTGGGACTTTACCATCCTCCCAGGCCAATCTGTACATATTCCACATTCATTCTACTATTGTCTCTCCCCCATGCTTCAGCATTTCACCACACACTCCATCAATTCCTTGGGCTTTCCCCATTGTGACTTTCTTCGTTGCTTCCACAACTTACTGATTTCTTCCTCTCTTCTCACATCCCTCCTTCTCCCAGCCATTCCCCAGCCACTAATACTCGCATTACTTTCATTCTCTATGTTCAATAATTCCTTAACCCTTCTGTGGCCGCTGGCGTCGAATGATGTTTAGTCAATAAATGGCTGCTGGCATCGTTTGAGTGCGGCCTATAAAAAACTGCAAAAATTTTTGGGAAGTGAACGAACATTCTGAACATCTTCAGACTGACCTGCACTACCCTCCCATAAACCCCAGCAAACATTTGAGAGCCTCCTACTGTGATGAGCGGATTTTCGATTTTTTTGCTCCTGGCCATGCCTAAACAAGCACAGCTACACCCATTATCTCTACCCAGGCAGAATATATCATCTTTGTCTTCTTTGCAAAACACACACAACCACCTGTTTATGATTATGAATTAATACAGGCACATACAAAAAAGACATGATAATAAGTGAAAAATACATTTTTGTCTTGTTATCTTTACCTATTTGCTCAGGTTTGTTGTAATGGTTTGGATCAATCGATGCAGTGCGACTTGTAGAAATCTGTGAAAACTTTCGGGAAGTGAACGAACATCTGGCACATGAGACTGACCTTTACTTCACCCTCTCACGTATCATCTCTCTCAGTTCACCACCTGCTGCCTTGACGAGTGGCTGTATGATTTTTTCGCTCGTGGCCATGCCAAAAAACACATAGTTACACCCATTATCTTGACCCAGACAAAAAATATAATCTTTTTCCTCCCATGCAAAGCACACAACCACCCAGTTTACAAGACAGCAACATGTATTGCGAGTGTAACAGAGTAAAATGATAGAGAAAAGTGAACGTGTTATGGAAAAAATAAATTTTCCCTCGTTTGTAAACGTATTTATTTCTGCTTTATCTCTGTATTCGTAATAATTAGACTCATTCGTAGTTTTGAAACTGCATTACGATTCTATTTTTAGCCATGCACGTGATGTGGGAACTCGAAGTTGCGACTCAACTTTTGTATTTCTAATCGGATCTGACTCTCCAATTTCATCTTCCGTGGGAGAGCCTAGTCTTGGAGGACATGCAATTTTTTCATATAGGACTGAAGATTCAACCCTTTAACTCCCTTTTCCAAGCATTGGCACAACAATAACGTAAAAAATAACTCAAAACTACCATAAACACATTTTATATCAAAAATGTGAAAAAATATTCATAGTGCCATTCCTAACATATTATGTTATCATCATATCTCATATATGCACAACATTTTAGCACCATTCGCCTTGTTTTGGGGAGTAAAAAAAAAAAATAACAACAGTTGCGAAGTTGCACTGCTGCACCACCTCTTGGTGGCAGATATCGGTTGCCGATATTTCTGCAACGTTCGCGCTCCTTTGCAAGCCACGGAATGGGTCTAGGAAGCTGGGATTTGCACGGTTAGGTGCGTCTGAACTTTCTCTTCAATAAGGTAAGGAAAAAAAAAATCAAAACTTCAGAAAATGGCCCCCCAGCCGGCCTGTGGTGCACGGAAAGTTCCGCACCCTCGGCCATGGAGGGGTTAAAGTCTTCCCTCCATCTGCTCACTTTTTCGTCCTTCTCCACTAGTAATCTACTATTTTTATCTTTCACTCCCCGACTAACTTCTTTAACACCCTGTCTAACTCTCTTTGCCTTTTTCCAGAACATTTTCTTACATTCCCTCCACTTTACACTCAGATTCCTTCTAAATTCCTCATCCACTCTCTTCTTACTTTCTCTTACTAATCTTTTCACCTCTTTCTTCCATCTCTCAGCTTCCTCCTCACCCCTGTTTCTCATCTTCTCACTATATGTTTTATTCTTTTGTGCCACAGCCTGTCTCAGCACTTCATTCCACCATGCTGTTTTTTGCACCCCCTTTCATCTTCCCTTCACCCTGCACACCACCTCACAATATCTTGCACACACCATCCACGTCCCCCATTTGTTCCACATCATATTTACCCAATCGCTCCTCCACTTCTGTCTTATATTCTGCCTTTTTCCCTCCTCTTATAACCTTTCTACCCCTCTTGTATGAACTACATCCTCCTCTCCTTCATTTCTTCTCTTCCTCCACTTCATTTGAACCATGACTTTGTCACCACCATCAAGTGGTGTCAGAAAGTCCACCCCTCCAACCCCTATATGCTCTTGCATCCATTACACTCCTCATTCTTTCATCGACACACACATACAATCAGTCATTGCCTTCCATTCATTCGGTTCACCTCCCACCCTTCTCATCACTCGCCATGTATACCTGTGGATCATTTTGTTCCTGAAGAGGGTATTGGCTATTACCAACCCTCTCCTGGCACAAATGTCCACTAGAGCACTGCCATTCTCATCCACTTCTGCAGGCACCAGCTACATCCACCTTCACATTCCCTACTTTTCCATTCATTCTCCAGTCAAAAACACTCTCTTATTCCTTTCAAACCTCTCCATGCACATTTCTACATTTGTTCAGAACTATTCTTTCACTCTGCTTGCATTTGCGCATTCACGCACACAGTCGCTCACATTTGTAGTCCAACTTTCAGTCTTACCCACAGAGTCCTAGGGCAAACTGATCCATGCTCTCTTATATTTTCATTCCACATGTTACTCATAACAATACACACTTCTTCTTTTGCTCTCTCATTCTCACAGACTCCTTCGCATATACCCCATCCATACTCCCATTCTCTCACACACTCACCTCTCCATTTAGTTTCTGTTAATCCACATACATCCATTTATGCTTTCTCAAGCACCTGGACAATCTCTTTCACCTCATCATTTGCACCCCTTACATTCCATGTCTCAATCTGTACCATTTCCTCTGTTTGGTCCTTAGTCGTCACCTGGTGGTCAGTCCTAGTCCGAGGCTTCTTGTTTGTATTTTTAGTCAGTTGTTTTCTGCGAAGGGGCGCTAACCTTCTGCCAACCCACTTTTTGTCACGTAGTGTAGATCTACCCTGGTTAACAGGAAATCATTTGGTTTGCCACTCAGTGTAGAGCTACCCTAAAAACAGAGTACTGCCACACTAAGTGGGTTGATGATGAGTACCCCCACCTACCATAATTATTCACACTATTTTATAGCTCTGCTGGTACAAGTATGTACTACATGCTGATATCTTACTGTGAGGATGCATTTGAAAAAGCCCATCACGTGACGATTTATATATTGTGTCATTTATGACATGTGCTTACTGGGTATATGAATTTTGGCCAAGTGTCACACACCAAACAAGTCTGAAAATTTTCTGAATTGCATAAGCTAGTAGCTATTTCACTTCACTGCACTTTACTTGCTGCTTGTCACTAGAATTTAGTTTAAAAAATTTGTTTTCAGCTCACCTAAGCTTTTAGCTATTTCACTTCGTTGCACTTCACTTGCTGCTAGAATCCTAACACCACACTATTTCTTCATCACTGACATTAACACATCCAATAGTGATGGAGTTCAGAGGTCATCTTGGAAGAAACAGATGACTGATTTTGCATGTCGGTAGTCATATGAGCAAAAATAGTGATCATACATCAGTCAGTGAGACTTTGTACGGGATCATAATGATTGCATAAGTGAAAATGTGATTTTCATCAAAGAAAGGTCCTAACATGCTGCTCATTGTATAACCAGTTAATCTCATACCAGTTCATTGTAAAGTGAGAGTCTGCTGTTATGTACTCCTGAAAATTATTATTATTATTTTTTGTTTAGGTCTAGACAGTAATAAATTGTAAGTAAAAAACAGGTCCAATGCTGGTTTTACATTGAATATAGTATGTAGGCTGTTAACCTCCTCAGCCGACTGACTGATATCAAGTATCTTGCAAAGAATTCTACAAATGTTTTTTGTTACATTTCACCTCTTCCAGAATGTTAATACAGCACTAGCAGTAAATGTTGTTTGGGGAGGTGGTGGAGGTGCCCTGGCATGATTGACAAGGGGTTATATTTATGCACTCTTTTAAAATGATGGTGTTTACATTCAAATTAGAGCTATGATTAAATTTAAAAAAACATGATAAATGAAAGGGGTGTCATTTCACAACCTCCTTAAGTGTGTGTATCGTACTTAATGCACTACAGTATTTATGATAAATTGGAGGAGGCTGTAGCACAGGCCGAACATGGCAATACTCCCAAGGGGAATGAGAATGCTGGTAATGGGAGAGTTGGAGCTCCTGTTTCACTAACTACCAAACCATCCCCCTTTGCTGACCTTTGCAGTGTGACAGTAACATGGAGAATAGACCAGCATACTCTCCCAGACATTTCCTATCTTATGCACTACACCACATGCGCTTTACATATCACACAACGTATCCCACTACGTTACAGGGGTTGAAGCCAGGAAGGGCATGCGGCCAGAAAACTTTGCCCCCGCTACCTAGTGGCAGACTTTTGGGGGGAGGCATGAAGGAGTTCCACCAGCATAGATCATGGATCCGGGACGAGATGGGGCTCGAACCTGAGCTAGAGGGTACAGGGCATTGCGGTTCCCAGGCTGCCGCTTCCACCCAGTAGAGAGGGGCCCGAACCTGGGAGTAGTGCCCCAGGAGGCTGCCCTATAAGTGGGTGTATAATGGCGGGGCAGTTGCAGTGCCAAGGCGTGCTTGGAGGGTGTCCCTGCAGCTGTCCTGGCAGGGTGCCCCGAGGCCGCTACCACAGCCACTGGTAAGCTAGTGGGCTAGGGGTCCCAGATTCATTGCCTGGACCTGGGACTGTGCAGTGGGTGGGGCCTGTGGAATGTTTACCCCCCATTTTATCTGTACTGACTATGACCAAATACAAATATAAACATCAAAGCAAGCCTGAGGACTTTAAATCACCCAGGGGGATTAGAGTGGATTCGTGGAATGTGGGAAGTTTGAGGGGAAGAGCGGGGTAAGTCGTTGAGGCATTCAGTAGGAGGTGGGTGGATGTGGCATGTTTGCAGGAAGTCTGGTACAGAGGTGGATCAGCCAGAAAGATTGTTGGGAAGGATTGCTACTATAAGTTGTTTTGGCAGGGGGGAACTTATGGATATGGGGGTGTGGGTGTGTTGGTTGCAGAAATGGGTGGAATATGTTATGAATGTTATGAGACTAAACGATAGGATATTGGTAGTGAAAATTCTGATCATTGGAATAATTGCAATTATATCAGCATATGCTCCACAGGCAGGGTTGGATGAGGGAGAGAAGGATAGATTTTGGGATGCTTTAATACTAATAGTAGGTGGCATGGGGGATGATGAGATAATGGTTTTGAGAGGGGATTTAAATGGTCATTTGGGTGAAGCAGCTCAAGGTTATGAAGGAGTCCATGGAGGATGTGCATATGGCATGAGAAATGCTGAAGGGGAAAGAATACTCAAGTTTCAGGAGGCAATGGACTTGATTGTGTGCAACATACATTTTAGAAAATGAGTGAGTTGGTTGATTATGTACGAGTCTGGGGGAAATAGCAGTCAGATAGATTATTTTTTGGTCAGGAGGGTTGATAGGAGGTTAGTGAGAGATGTTAAAGTTATAGGAAGCAAGGAGTGTGTGCAGCAGCACAAGCTATTGATTTATGACATGGTGCTTAAAGAACGAGTGGTGAAAAGGAGGACATATGTACCTAGGAGGAAAATATGGACGTTGGAAAACCAAGCAGTAAGGGACGCCTTTTATAGTGAGATGAGGAGAGTGGTGGCTGAACAGGGAGCTGTAGACAGATGCGTTAATGAACAGTACAGAGCCCTTAAGAGCAACCTCTTGAGAGTTACTGATGCAGTATGCGGTTGGACAAGAGGCCCACCAAGACATAAAGTAACTTGGTGGTGGGATGAGGGTGTAGAAGCTGCAGTTAAGGAGAAAAAAAGGGTTTTCTGGGAATGGAAGAAGGGTGGTAACAGGGAGGAATACTTGGCTGCCAAGCGCAGGGCTAGAAGAGAGGTATACAGGGTGAAGTCTGAGTCACAGAGACTTTTACTTGATAATCTAAATCATGGGGAAAGGAAAAGTATGATATTTAGGGTGGCAAATCAGATGAAGAGGGATAATTGGGATATTGTAGGTGAGCAGTGTGTGAAGAATGATGAAGGAAGGGTAGTGGTGAACAGTGGGGATATTAAAGATGCATGGAGAGAGCATTATAGCTGGTTGTTGAATGAGGAGTTTGACTGGGACAGGGAAGGTTTGGAGCCAGGTGATCCAGTGTTTGGCCCTTGGCCTTTGATTTACGCTGCTACTGTGAGTGAGGCAATAGGCAGGATGCAGGTGGGGAAGGCAGCAGGTGTGTCTGGGTTGACTGCCGAAATGTTGAAGGCCTCAGGAGATATTGGGATGAGGTTAGTCACTGACCTGATAAATATGATTATTTTTGAATGTATTGTCCCACAAGATTGAAGAGTGTAATTGTAAATGTGTACAATGGGAAGTGTGATACCATGGAAAGAGGAAATTATAGCGGTATAAAGCTCTTAGATCAGATAATGAAAGTAATGGAGAGAGTTCTAGAAGGTATAATTGGAGAAAGAGTGAATATTGATGAGATGCAGTTTGTGTTTATGCCAGGCAGGAGGACCACTGATGCCATATTCATTGTTCGACAGCTTCAGGAAAAATATATTGGAAAGAAAAGGGAACTGTATTTTTTTGTTGTTGACTTGGAAAAGGCCTTTGACAGAGTCCCTAGAGAGGTGGTGAAGTGGGCAATGAGAAAGCTTGAGTTGGAAGAATGGCTGGTTAGGGCAGTTGTGGCCTTGTACGTGGGTGCTCGCACCCAGGTAAGAGTGAATGGAGATTTGAGTGATGAGTTTTCTGTGAATGTTGGTGTGCATCAGGGGTCAGTTTTGAGTCCCTTGTTGTTTATTATGGTACTTGAAGCCCTCTCACATGACTTCAGAGATGGACTCCCGTAGGAGATGTTGCATGCTGATGATTTATTGTTGATTGCAGAGAATGAAAAGGAGGCGGAGGAAAGATTTAGGAAGTGGAGAGATGGTATGGGGCACAAGGGCTTAAGGGTAAATGCAGATAAAACAAGTGATGATATCTAGGGTTGGTGGCAATACAATCAAAGGAGAGGGAGAGTGGCCATGTGCAATTTGCCACGAAGGTGTGGGAAGTAATTCCATCTTGTGCAGTGTTTGTGAAAATGGGTGCACAAGAGATGTAGTGGTATTAGAGGTAGACTGCGAGATAATGCTTATTTTATGTGTGCGGAGTGTCGGGGAGAGCAGGTGGAGATTGTTAGGTGTGAAAGGATTGAACTTGCTGGTGAGTCTCTTGAGTGTGTGGAAGAGTTTTGTTATTTGGGAGACATGTTATGTGCTGGAGGTGGGGCTGGAGCTAGCTCGGTTGCTAGGGTGAGAAATGGTTGGAAGAAGTTCAGGGAGCTGTTGCCTCTCCTGACATTGAGAGGACTCTCCTTATTTGTTAAGGGGTCTTTGTATGCAGCATGTGTTAGGAGTGTGATGCTGTATGGTAGTTCGACCTGGGCAGTAAATGAAGAGGATATTCACAGGCTTGAATGTACAGAAATGACAATGATTAGGTGGATGTGCAATGTGTCCCTGCATGCAAGGCCTGGGGGGGGCTGGGTTTACAGTGGAAGAGTTGAGAGGTAGGATGGGACTTGAGTGTATTGGTGTTTTGATGAGGAGAGGTAGGCTGAGGTGGTTTGGACATGTGGAGAGGATGGGGGATGATAATTGGGTACAGAGGGTGAGAAGTGTTAATATTGGGGGAGGGTTTGGGAGGGGTAGACCGAGAAAGACATGGGACGAGGTCATTAAGTGGGACCTCAGGGTTAAGGGACTGAACAGGGAGGCTGCCATAGATCGATCAGCACGGAGAGCTGCCATTAGGTGACCAAGGCCGATGCATGCAAGCATGTTGGAGCCTTCATAAACAAAACGAAAAAAACAAAACGAAACTGTATGTGAAGGAGATAGCCTTTTTATTTTCATTGGACTAAGTACTGTAAGAATAAACTGACATAATATTGGGTATATTTTGGAGTGAATTTAGTTAAGATAATAAAAAATTATTTTAGAATTGTAAGAAATTTTCACATTCATGAGGATAGAAGTAGATGATTGGGAATGTTAATTCACCAATTGAGGAAGATGAAAGAAAAGTGCCAGCCTTTTTGAAAACTACACAAAGGAAGGTGGCAGTGATTGGCATAAACAAGTGGTGCCACACCATGTCATGAGATTGTCTTGTTGTTTTTTCCCCTCCCTCCAGTCCAGGCAATTCAAACCACAGGTACATAAAAAATTGCATTGGAATTTTGAGTCACAATATGCAACTGTGTATACACAGTTTAGAGATTGAGTAGGTCGTGTTGGAGGATATTTATATGTATATTCAGTATATAATGTGTATGTATGTAAGATAAGATAACTGACAGGAATCTGTTACATGTAGCCTCCTAAGTCTAGGGAGGATCAAAATGATGGTATGCCAAGGCATAGGATTTTTTATTTTCAAAGAATGAGATAGCTCTTTGTCTCTCATTGATTGTGAGTGCAGTGGAAAAGAAGTACTCTTGAACAGTCCTGGGCCCTCTTATGTACAGGATCCTAATTATCCCCATGTAGAGTATTTTGTACGAACCTTTTTGGTTAAGTCCATTCTTCCGGCTATGAAAATTGGTATACCTACTCCATATAACCTGGTATCACTGTGAATTCGTAAATACCCCTGTAGCTTGAGAAGACGTACATACCAGTATATGTGCAGAATGTTGCCACAATTTCCAAAAACATTATCACATGTGTGTGTGTGTGTGTGTGTGTGTGTGTGTGTGTGTGTGTGTGTG
>JAGKTI010014057.1:0-22184 GCA_018397915.1 Birgus latro
GGGCTGATGGCCGAACCCCCAAAATTGCAAAAAAATTAAAATAAATCAGATTTTTTTCTGACCACGTCAGTATGAATTTTCCGTGCGTGCCAACCAGCTCCCTTCCTGCCCTATCCCCCTTCTCTTAGTTCTGTCTGAACTCCTGTGAACAGTGGACGGCTGTCCGATTATTGCGGTATTTTTGTTCTTGTTTAAATAATCAAAAGTCACAGTACTAAGGATTAAGTGTAGTTAAACACTGGATTGCTAGACATGCTTCAAGAGCAATTATGACCACTGTAAAAACTTTAGAGGTGGGGGTAAACAAGGAGTAAACAACAATCATGGACATGTAAGTAAACATTGTCAGCTGCTAAATATTTTCCATAATCACTTCTAAATCCTCAGTTCTCTGGTTACATTTTATTTACTTCATGCTTTGTGTCCCATATTTGAGTGCACAGGCTGTGAAAGAGTTGATTTTCTCAGTGATTACCATGTCTCTTACATACGTTCACTATCTAGTCAACTGGTGAACATTTTTGCCCTACACACCTCTAAATCATAATTTTTTTGGTTACATTTTATTTACTTCATGCTTTGTGCCCCATATTTGAGTGCATAGGCTGTGAAAAGGTGATTTTATCAGTAATAATCATGTCTCTTCCTTACGTTCATTATGTAGTCAGCTGGCGAACACCCCTGCCTTACTCACCTCAGCATCATCATTTTGGGGTTAAAATTCGATTAATTCATGCTTTGTGCCAATTATTTATGTGAATGGGGTCTTAAATAAGTGCTATGCATGTCCGGTACGGAGGTAGGTAGGTAGCTTTCTGATTTTGGTTAGGTTAGGTTAGGGTCAAGAATGACCGGTGCTGTTGGTGAACAGTGAACACCTTTACCATACGTAACTCTTTTTCTGGTAACAATTTTTTTATTTGATGCTTTGTATCCCATATTTTAGTGCATAAGATGTGAGAAATGATGATTTTCATAGTGATTGCCACGTCCTATACGTACTTACTTACACTAACGTGCCAACTCACCTCAAATTCATCATTTTTTGGTTAAAATTCGATTAATTCATGCTTTTTGCCAATTATTTATGTGAATGGGGTCTTAAATAAGTGCTATGCATGTCTGGTAGGGAGGTAGGTAGGTGGTTTTCTGATTTAGGTTAGGTTAGGTTAGGGTCAAGAATGTCCAGTGCAGTTGGTGAACAGTCAATGCCTTTGGCATACCTAACTCTTTTTCTGGTAACAGTTTATTTATACGATGCTTTGTATCCTATATTTTAATGCATAAGATGTGAGAAATGATCATTTTCATAGTGACTGCAATGTCTGATACTTATTTACACTAAGCTGCTAACTCATGAACATTTATGCCTTACTTACCTCAAAATCATCATTTTTGGGTTAAAATTCAATGAATTCATGCTTTGTGTCCATTATTTAATGCATACGGTGTGAGAAAGGGTGATTTTCATAGTGATTTCCATGTCTGATACTTACTTACACTTGCTGGCAAGTTGTGAGCACCTATGCCTTACTCACCTCTAAATCGTCATTTTTTGGTTAAAATTTAGTTAAGTCATGCTTTGTGTGTAATATTTATGTGAAAGGGGACTTAAATAAGTGCTATGCATGTCCGGTAGGGAGGTAGGTAGGTGGTTTTCTGATTTAGGTTAGCTTAGGTTAGGGTCATGAATGACCAGTGCTGGAGCTTCAGGGCCACTATCCGGACAAGACCACTTTCCGGTCATGCCTTTGGCTCTATTATGTCGGATAGTGGAGGGATTACTGTACTTGGGTAGTGTGATGAGTAAGGATGAAAGTCTGGAGGGTGAAGTGCTTGAAAGGGTGCAGCAGGGAAGGAAGGTTGCTGGTTCCTTGAAAGCAGTGATAAGAAACAGGGAGGTGAGCATGGAAGTGAAAAAGTTGTTACATGACAGTATTGTGATACCAGCTCTAACATATGGAAGTGAAGCTTGGACCCTGTTGGAAGGACAGAAGTCAAGAGTGAGAGCAGTGGAAATGAGTTATTTGAGAGGAGCATGTGGAGTCACATGGAGAGACAGACTAACAAATGAGGAAGTGAAGGAATGTTGTGGTGTGGTTGTGGACGAGATAGGAAGCATCAGGAGAAACACATTTAGGTGGTTTGGGCATGTGGAGAGGATGGAGATTGAAAGATTGACGAGGAGAGTGTATGTGAGTGAGGTGGAGGGGGCAAGAGGGAGGGGGAGGCCGAGGATGAGATGGAGGGATGGAGTGGAGAGAGAGGGGGGTGTGAGTTGGTAGCGGGGTGGTGAAATGGTGGGGGACAGAGCGACATGGACGCATTTTGTTTGTGGCCTCCCCGTGTGGGATTGAGGCATCTGGCAATAGATAGATAGATAGTAATATAGGAAATTAAAACATTGAATAATATGGGTAATAAAAGAAGCCAGAAAGTGAGTGGGTGATGAGTATGGAAGAAAGGTACACTATGTGATCTGTACAAGAATTTAAAAAAATACAGTGAGACAGTAAAGGAAGCTAGAGGAGTGAAGGTGAAGGGAGGGATTGGACGTAAACTTCTGAGTCAAGATAGTAGGGTGCTGGAAGATGAGGATAATATTCGTTTTTTAATTTCGTTTTTGAAGGCTCCAACATGCTTGCATGCGTCGGCCTTGGTCACCTAATGGCGGCTCTCCATGTTGCTTGATCTATCGTAGCCTCTTCTCATCACAGCACCAGTACACTCCAGTCCCCTCCTACTTCTCAAATCTTCCATCATAAACCAAGCCCCCCCCAAACCTTGGACGCAGGGACTCACTGCACATCCACCTAATCATTGTCATTTCTGTATGTTTAAGCCTGCAAATATCCTCTTCCTTTACTGACCAGGTCTGATTACCATACAGAATTACACTCCTAACCATGCTGCTTGCAGAGATCCCTTAGCAATAGGGAGAGCCCTCTCAATGTCAGGAGAGGCAACAGCTCCCTGAAATTCTTCCAACCACTTTCACCCTAGCCACAGAGCTAGCTCCAGCCCCACCATTTCCAGCACAAAACATTTCTCCCAAATAACAGAACTCTTCCACACACTCAAGAGACTCACCAGCAAGTTCAATCCTTTCACACCTGACAATCTCCACCTGCTCTGCCCGATATGCCGCACACGTAAAATCAGCATTATCTTGCAGTCTACCGCTAATACCACTACATCTCTTATGAACCCACTTATCATAAACACTGCACAAGATGGAATTACACATGGCCACTCTCCCTCTTCTTCGACAGTACCACCACCAATCCTAGATATCATCACTTTTGTTTTATCACAAACACTGCACAGATGGAATTACACATGGCCACTCTCCCTCTTCTTTGACAGTATCACCACCAACCCTAGATATCATCACTTTTGTTTTATCTGCATTTACTCTTAAGCCCTTGTGCCCCATACCATCTCTCCACTTCCTAAATCTTTTCTCTGTCTCCCTCTCATTCTCTGCAATCAACACCAAATCATCAGCATACTACATCTCCCACTGGAGTCCATTTCTGAAGTCACATGAGTGGGCTTCAGTGTTGTGATAAACAACAAGGGACTCAAAACTGACTCCTGATGCACACAAACATTCATGGAAAACTCATCACTCACATCTCCATTCACTGTTACCTGGGTGTGAGCACCCACATACATGGCCATAACCACCCTAACCAGCCACTCCTCAATCCCAGGCTTTCTCATTGCCCACTTCACCACCTCTTTAGGGACTGTCAAAGGCCTTCTCCAAATCAACAAAACAAAGTACAGTTCCCTTTTCTTTCATATATATTTTTCCTGAAGCTGTTGAACAATGAATATGGCATCAATGGTCCCACTGCCTGGCATAAACCCAAATTGTATCTCATCAGTTTTCACTCTTTCTCTAATCAAACCTTCTAGAACTTAGAACTTTCTCCATTATCTTCATTATCTGATCTAAAAACTTTATTCCTCAATAATTTCCTCTTTCCAGGACATAACCCTTCCTCTTGTACACATTTGCAATTGCATTCTTCAGGCAATCATCTGGGACAACACACACATATATAATATTTATCAGGTCAGTGACTAACCTCACTCCTATATCTCCTGAGGCCTTCAACATTTCAGGAGTCAATCCAGACACACCTGCTGCCTTCTGCACCGGCATCCCACCTATTGCCTCACTCACAATAGCAATGTGAGTCAAAGACCAAGGGCCAAACACTGGATCTGCTGACTCCAAACTCTCCCTGTCCCAATCAAACTCCTCATTCAACAATAGGCTATTACGCTCTCTCCATGCATCTTTAATATCCCCACTGTTCACCACTACCCTTCCTTCATAATTCTTCACACACTGCTCGCCTATAATATCCCGATTATCCCTCTTCACCTGATTTGCCACCTTAAAAATCATATTCTTCCTTTCCACATGATTTAGGTTATCAAGTAAAAGTCCCTGTGACTCAGACTTTGCCCTGTATACCTCTCAAAAAGCCCTGCACTTGGCCGCCAAGTATTCCTCTTTGTTACCACCCTTCTTCCATTCCTGGAAAAGCCTTCTTTTTTCTCCTTAACTGCAGCTTCCATACTCTCATCCCACCACCAAGTTTCTTTATGTCTTCATGGGCCTCTTGTCCAACCACATACTGCAACAGTAGTTCTCAAGAGGTTGTTCTTGAGGGCTCTGTGCTGTTCATTAACACCTCTGTCAATGGCTTCCTGTTCAGGCACCATTCTCCTCATCTCACAATAGAAAGCATCCTGTACTGCTTTGTTTTCCAGCTTCCATATTTTCCTTCTAGGTACATAAGTCCTCTTTTACAACACTCATTCTTTACGCATCATGTCACATGTCAATAATTTGTGCTGCTGCACACACTCCTCGCATCCTGTATCTTTAACATCCCTCACTAACCTCCTATCAACCCTCCTGACCAGAAAATAATCTGTCTGACTGCTATTTCCCATGACTCGTATGTAATCAACCTACTCTCTCTTTTCCTAAAATGTGTGTTGCACACAATCATGTTCATTTCCTCCCCAAACTCTAGTATCCTTTCCCCTTCTGCATTTCTTATACCATATGCACATTTCCCATGTACTCCTTCATATCCTTGAGCAGCTTCACTTGCATGACCATTTAAGTCCTCTCCCAAAACTACTATCTCATCATCCCCCATACCACCTACTACACATATTAAGTTATCACAAAATCTAATCTTCTCTACCTCATCCAAGCCTGCCTGTGAAGCATATGCTAATATAATTACAAACATCATTCCACCAAACAAAAGTACAATATTTCTTCCACCAAGGCAAACTGATCTAAAGTATTCTTTGGCAGTCTTTTAGTGGGAATCTTACCACCTTCTAAATACTGCGCAAGTTCTCCCCATACTGGTTCTACTCTCTGGCGATCTCTCATCTGTTCTCGGTTCAACCCAAGCCAGGTGGCTTCAGGCGATCGGACTACCACTCAAACTGGGCATGATAACTGATCCGCAACAAAATTATCTTTACCTTTGAGATATTGTATATCATAATTGTACTCTCTCATTTCCAGGATCCATCGGTTCATTCTTGGTGATTTAGTCCTGCGTTTGAAAATGCTGGTTAGTGGTTGGTGATCTGTGATCACTGTGAACCGTGTACCCCATAAATAATGGTGATAATTTTGGCATGCAAGAACTATCACTAGAGCCTCTTTATCGGTGGTTGAATAACGAGACTCGCAAGGGGTTAGTTTTTTTGAGAAATACCCGATTGGCTTATTAGTACCGTCAGCTTGTACTTGACTAAGGACTCCCCCAGTATGGGTGTTACTTGCATCCGTAGTAAGAATGAATGGCTGCTCTACTTTAGCTCCAACTAAAACAGGGGCATTGGTAAGGCAAGATTTAAGATGTTCAAATGCTTTCTGACATTCGCCCGTCTAGAGAAAAGTGGTTCGTGATTTGGTCAAATTAGTGAGTGGTGTAGCGACGCGTGCGAACGACGGTACATGTTTTCTATAGAATCCGCACATTCCAGGGAATCGTCTCACTTCTTTCACAGTGGTGGGTGGCTTCATTTTTACTATGGCTTCTATATTCTTTGGATCAGGTTTACTACCTTCTGCCGAAATCTAGTGTCCTAGGAAAGTCACTTCTTTACATCTAAATTCACACTTACTGAGATTTAGCTTTTCTCCATTACTAGCAAGTAGTTCAAAAAGTTGTCTTAAACAATCCAGTAGGGTAGAAAACTGGGGGCCCATAAGATTAAGTCATCTAGGTAGTTTTTTACCCAACCTTTCTGTAGAAGAGGTGTTAGCAAATTGACCATTTGACGTGAGAAGATTGCAGGAGAGCAGTTCCAAAAGGAAGGCGACGAAAACGATAGAGAGCCACACCATCGCTGAAAGTAGTCAGATCTTGACTCTCCTCATCTAATAAAATCTGAAAATACGCCTCTCGCATGTCCAGAGTGACGTAATATTGATGTCTGGCGGCTTGGTCCACTAATTCATCTAGCCGCGGAAGTGGATAGACATCGGCTGCGAGATGCCGGTTTACATGGCAGTAATTGAGGCACATTCGTTTACTCCCATCGGGTTTATTAACCAAGACAATAGGTGATAACCAGGCTGCTGTGGATCTTTCAATGATCTCTCTATCCTCCATGTCCTTCAACATATCAGTGATAATTTGTTTTGCCTGAACAGGATAGCGATACATTGGGCCTCGACTGGGCTGAGGATTTTCGACTTTAATATGAGCTAGAGGACCCTTGATCAGACCTAATTCCCCTTGGTCTAGGATAAATAGAGGGTCATACTTTAGAATTAATTCAGTTAGTTCTTTTCGCTGGTCATCAGTGAGTTGTTGCCATTTCTGTTCATCAATTAAAGCTTTCAATTTCTGACTACGGGTACCCTTTTGCTCGACGTGATCATTCTCTGGTAGAAGGTCGTTTCGTATTTTAGTGATGTTAAGTTTGTCAGGGACTGGGCTGGTCACTCTTTCATACGAACCGATGATGGTACCTTTTCGTAACACTTTCACCTTTTTAGTGGGCTTAATGAGTGGAACGTAGATGTTGTTTGCCTCGTTTACTTGGACCAAATAAGGGTGACTATTATGATTCATTCTAGACTGTGGATAGATGATAAGATTAGTTGCTGGTTCCACTTTCACAGGTACGGACACAAATTTAGATTGGTAAGGGTCTAACTGTACGGTCGAAAGGAGGTTAATCTGTGAGAAGGTTTGTTTCGGTTTAGATAATACTACGGGTTCATCTTTGACTCTCCTCAACTTGTTCCTCTGATGGCGGATATGGTTCACTACATAAGGTGCACCACCCCAGATCATAACTCTCTTCACTCCATCCCACACGAGTGTAGCTTGGCTCAACACGTCACATCCCAGGAGAATGTCTGTACTAAGATAGGAGTTTGGTACTACCGGGACCCACTGCTTGTGTACTTTCTCATCACCGACTGCTATTTCAGCTCGCAACATCCCTAGTATTCTCAGAGGTGCGCCTGTGATTCCTTGTAAGCGTGGCGGATTTCGACGTGTGTTCAGTTCTCCCCCGATTCATTTGAATGCGGACTCCTTGATCAAAGTATAACTACTACCGGTGACCACGACAGCTTCTAACATCTTCCCATTTGTTATTACACTGATGGTGGGAGATGTTTGACCGCCGGCTAGTCATAACTTCTGAGCCGGTTCCTGAGTTACTACCGGAGAGACGCCTTGAGCTGTGGTGTCGGGACTACGTCCAGGACACCCGCGTTCACCTCGCCGACATCCGGGTCTCCGACAATCAAAACAGTGTCCAGGAGGGGGTTTTCGCCAACAATCTCAGAGATTGTGAGAGGAAACTCGACAATGAGCACAGTATTTATCCCTATATACTTTAGGGTTATTAGGCCGACCCTTAATTGCTTGTGCCAGGTTAGACTTAAGCTCACGGATTTGGCGCTTTAGATCCTTTACTACTTCTTTCGGTCCGTCTGGATTCAAAAAGTTACTCTGTTTCAGTGAGGTAGAAGGTGATAGCTGGTTGCCGGACACCCTATCTTTCATGCTTCTTTCAGGAGGTAACATATTAACTTGAGAGGTCTGACTCGCTTCCAGTAGTTGGTGTTCATTCTCTATTCGATCAATGAATTTCTTTAATGGGTATTCATCATCTAGGAAACCTTCTGATTTACTCCTTGATGGAAGAGGCAATCCATACCACAATTTACGCTTGATTGTTTTGTCTCAGTTAGGGAATCTTTCTCCGGGAAATTTATGTTCAACGGCTGCATGTTTACAAATATAGCGGTGCATAAAGGCCTGAGGTGATTCTACCCAATTGTAGCACGCTGAATCCAATTCCTGCCATGCCCGATCGATACTTACTTCAGTAGCAAACTCTGATCTAAGGATCGCCTTGAATGTTAGCCACGTGGTTACTCGTCTATTAGTCTGGACGTTATGAATGAACACTGCTAATTCCGAGCTCACTCGACTCTTCGCAGTTTGTAAGCGCATTGCATCATCTTGGCTACACTGCTCTACCGCTTCAAAGAACATTTCCAGGCGAGCTGCCGCATCAATACTCTGTAGTTGACTCAGTTCTAGAATTGGAACATCCCGTGGTTTTATGGGATTCACATTACCCATCATTGTTTGAAAACGATCTGGAGTCTGGGGACAGGCTAACTTCGGGAAAAACTGCCGCGCCTCAGTCTGATCATACTCATCGTCCTCCTTAATCTGAATTCTTACATCTTGCCAACTCATGGTGAAACGGAAGGAACACCTTTTGCTACTATTAGCTATCTTATCCAGAGTATACACAGATCATGTTGCCACTCTAGCACTCCACTGACTCGTTCATCAGAGAAAAAAGTTCTGGCTTTGGATCCGGGGGCCCGATACACTTTCATTTCCACGTCCGAATTAATACTCAATGACTGAGATATTTGGCTGTGACCTACTAAGGATACTCTTAACATTCTGCGAAATACTAACACATTTAACTGTGGGAATATACCGATCAGTTTTCGATTTTATCACTACTATGAAAAATTTTACCTCCCAGGAGTTCTCAATATAAGATCAAGTGGGCCTCTAGCATGTTATTACCAAATCTTTCCAAATATTCCACCGTATAAGCCACCAGTGTCGTGCTGCGTTATTTAGCATTATAGAAATTTAAGTTATTCCACCGGTTGACACCAGTGTAACGCAAGAATTTTGACTGTACGATTTTATTTGATATTTACTGATTACTGAATACTACCGATGAAGGAATCCTACAATTTTTAAAGAAGGCCTCGCAAATTGATTACCACTAGGAAGAAATACCAACAGGTAGAAGTAGAATTAATTTGGCATGCTGCCACCACCCAGCATTTGCCAGGAAAGAAGTTATTAGTCCCGTACAGTAAAAGAAGGGACAATGAGGCCTAGGAACAGTAATCAGGGTAGCGTGAGAAAATATGAGAGCGTGAATTTTATAGATAGTAACATACCTTGCAGGCCACTCGATCTCACAATCAACTTCCCAGAGGAATTTAGACCAAACATACGAAAATTTAATTATCTATAATTTACTATCATTAACTTACATAAAATAAAATTTACCTTCGATCAAGAAAAAGTAACTAGTACACAGTTATACTTCAGTCTCTGATTCCACCAGATTAACTGAGAGAATTAATGCTCTCTTCTCCACAGAATATAAATCAAGCTGACTCACATATCACGGTACAAAACTTATTAATTGAGAGAATACCACCACTGAAGTACCTTGGGCTTTTACACTCAACAAGATGTTGATTATACTGCACACAGATGAATTACTCGCCCGATACATAAAATACATACATTAAGAATACACACAACTCGACCTCTTTACCCAACACGAGGTACATAAGTCAAAAGAAAAAGAATAATTCAAAACTCTGGCGCAACTTACATTAACCACGGTCTCAAAAGGACTCGTAGTATTTTCCCAGGCTCACAACTTGTCACCGAGGTTTACTCTAGATTTAGTATATTCACCCCTATTTTCCATGGGTCTACACAATTTGACATATCCATGTATACGATCGGTTGCACAAGAATGATTCATTATATAATATCACAGCGCTTGCAATACCCTGTATGTTAGAAAAAAAAACCAACACTACAAAACACACTCGCTTTTAGCCAGAATATTTCACTTTAGGAGAAAAGGCTTTACTAAGTGGACCATACGAATACATAATCGACGACTATGCATAAAGAAATGAACTCAGTGGAACTGTGTAAGGGCTTTGGCAATTAGGACTACGAGTCTTTTCGTAGACGGCAACCAGACTTCATGACGCCACACCAACAACCTGTGGATGTGTCCTCTCGACATGAGATATCAGCTCGAAGTCACATAAAAGAATTGGAGAATATTATCAGACAACTTACTTTATATATAATGTATAGATAGAATGAAAACTAATTATTGAGACGTATGGGGGGAAACAAAAAAAATTTACTCTAGACCGACCTGTGGATGCGTCCTCTTGACACGAGTATCAGCTCGAAGTGAAGGCCTGCAGCAAAGGACGCTCCGTAATTTCCGCGATGTTCTTCAACGGATCTGGCTTTGACTTATTACTCTTCAGTTTACTTACTATACAATCATCAAGGAACTTGCAACAAGGAAGTTTCTCTCTCCTCTACTTAGACAAAATGACTTATGACGATTTAAATTTTGTGGCAATAATATGGGTCTAACAGTTTAAACCGAAGCCTAAACTCACGCGTTCACTTAATTATTACCATGCGTTGCCTTTGTCTGTCCTACGTGATCTGGCGACAGTGAAAATTAAATATATTTCGCGGCTATGTATGACTATATACAATAATCAGACTTTACCTAAGCTCATAGACATTATTATTTAGTACAACACGATGATAATAACAAACTCAACTACAAAATTCTGAATTCAAAGTGCAAATGCAACTTATCACGAATTTTATCCTCGAATTAACTTTCTTCGCCTCTTTATCAAAAACAGAACATGAATTTGTGCGTCCATCTCGCTCCACACGGTCTTACATGTTAACAATATTACTCTCCTGCTACACTTTAACTGAGATCAAGCCCAAAAAATGAATTACAAGGTTCACTTCCCATACATTGCATCAATTTAAACAGGGTCCAGAACTACACTTACACCACACATAAATTAACTTAAATTACACTTATATTACACTTACATTATACTTACACTAACTTATATTACTCTTATATTAACTTATACTTATATTACACTTAAAATTATACTTATGTTACACCTATAATTATGGCACTACATCTTCTCACCCACAGCCATACTTACTTCCTCGCACCACCATTCACTTCCCTTTCTTACACCACCACCCACTCGTCTCACACCACACACCTCTTCTGCATGCCTCACCACAGCACTCTTAAACAACTGCCATTCCTCCTCCACACTGCCACTCTCCTGATCTTTCACTGCTTACCACTGATCTCTCAATTTCTCCTGGTACTCTATCATTTTCTCTCTTTTATCTAACTCACTCACTTTCAAAACCTCCCTGCCACACCTAACTCTCCTAGCTCTCACCCATCTCTTACCTACTCTCAACTTTCCCTCCACCAGGTAGTGGTCAGACATACCTCCACCCTCCCCTCTCCAAACTCTCACATCCAACAATCTTCCTATTACATTCCTGGAAACAACCACATAGTCCATCAATGCTCTGTCAACAACCCCTCCACCTTCCTTTCTCAACCATGTATACTTATAAATATCTTTCTTCTCAAACAAGGTATTCCCAATCACCATCTCTCGCTCAACACACACACCTATCATTCGTTCCCCATTTTCATTTCTTCCAGGCACACCATGCATACCAACTACACCTTCAACTGCTACATTTCCCACTCTAGCATTCAGATCCCCCATCATTACCACATTCACATTCGCTCCAAAGCTCTGCAAACACTCATCAACATCATTCCAGAAAGACTCCTTCTCTTCTTCATCCCTTTCACTACCAGGCCCATATGCACTCACAAATACCCACAACTCACGTTCAAATTTCGCTTTCACCCACATCAGTCTCAATGACACCTCTTTCCATTCAATCACACACTGCTGTACTTCCGGACTCACTAACAAGGCCACACCTTCTCTTGCCCTTCCTCTGTCAACACCTGACAATCTTCCATTCACACTTCCAAATGTAGACTCACCTTTCCCTTTCATCTTTGTTTCACTCAAGGCTAACACATCCAACTTTCTTCTCACAAACATTCTCCCAATCTCCTCCCTTTTAGCCTCAATCGAACTACAACCACGCACTTTCATAGACTCAACCTTCAGGGTACGGGGATAACTCGATCCCCCATCCCTTTCTCTGGCCTGTCTCTTTTTAGGAACTAAAAAACAGAGGAGGGGGTCCCTAGTCCCCTCACCCCGCCCCTTTTAGTCGCCTTTTACGACACGCAGGGAATACGGTGGCGGAATTCTTCCTAACACAATCTGGCCGCAGAGTAGTAATACCACCCCACAGTGCGGCCAGATTATGTCTCCCCCCGCCACAGGGGGGACTCCATACACAGGCGAATAAAACCCGTGTACAAGGTCAACAACTATGCAGGGGTAAAGAAAGTTTGGAGTCGGCTTAGCATACCTAATCTCTTGGAAGCAGATTTCACAAGAGATGTAATATGTTCTTTCCAAGACAAATCCCGAGAAAATGAAACCCCAAGCATGTTCAAGGATGATGCAGGACTGAGCTGGACATTATTAAACATTAGTGGGTAATCCTGAGGAAGATTTTGTTGGGTTGATAAGTGTAAGAACTGAGTTTTGATGCATTAAAAATAACAAGATTATTTTTACCCCAATCAGAGATACGAGCCAAGTCAGACATTAGGTGTGCCATAGCCTCATCCCTTGTTTGCTGAAGTAACTGCTGAGATGGACGTTGCGGAGATCGAATGGAAAGGTGAAGGGTGGAATCATCAGCACAACTGGTGGAAATGATTCATGGTTTAATTGTGTGTTCTTTGGAAGAGAGGAAAATGCCTCGGGATCAGAAGAGGTCCAATGTGGTACCAGTTTATTGGGGTGGGAACAAAGAAGAACCCCTGAATTATAGACCAGTGTCCCTAACCAGCTTGGTCGCAGAATTGTACAAAAGAATCCTGAAAGACAGATGGATAAAATATCTGGAGGAGATGGACATTTTGGCAGAAAGTCAGTTTGGATTCAGAAGTGGAAGGTTGTGTGTTTCCAACTTGGTGAGCTTCTACTAACAGGTGATTAATGTACAAGAGAGAGAGAGTTGGGTGGATTGTGTGTATTTAGATCTGGAGAAAGTGTTTGATAAGATACCCCACATGCAACTAATGTGGAAATTGGAACACATAGGAGGACTGAAGGGGAACCTCTTGAAATCGATGAGACTTCTTTAGAGAAAGGCAAATGAGGACAGAAGTAAAGGACAGGATATCTGGATGGAGGGAAGTAATAAGTAGAGTCCCACAGGTCTCGGTGTTAGTGCCCGTAACGTTCCTGATTTACGTAAACGATATGGTAGATGGATTGAACAATTATGCAAGTCTATTTGCTGACGATGCAAAGATCATGAGGAAAGTAGAAGTTGAAGAAGACTGTAAAATGCTGCAGGAGGACTTGGATAGTATTCATGATTGACGCCTGATGTGGGAAATGAAACTCAGTGCAAAAAAATTTAAAATACTGTATTGGAAATGGGTAAAAGTACCAAGAGACCATCACTGAATTATTTGATGAGTAATGAACCAGTCACAAAAGTGAGAAGAGAGAAGGAGTTGGGAGTGCTGATCCAGGATAATTCATTAACTAGATAGTTAGAGAGACATATAATCTTTTGACTAACATAAGAGTAGCATTTCATTACATGGATGAGATGATGAAAAAAATTGATGGTGGCCATGATCTGCCACATGTTGGAATATGCGGCAGTAGTCTGGTCCCCACATAAAATGAAGAATAAAAACAAGATCGAGAGAATTCAAAGAACAGCAACCAAGATGGTCCCTAGCCTGGCAGATCTGTCCTACAGGGAATGGCTGGAAAAGCTAGATCTACCTACCTTGAAGAAAGGAGAGAGAGGAGCGACATGATTGCAGTGTTCAGGGCCATGATGAGAGGAGAAAAAATTGACAGTGAATATTTGTTTGTATGAGATGGGAGTGTAAGTTACAGTCACTTTAGTAGCTGAATCAGAGTCCTGGAGTAGCTATTTAAGGACTTTAATACTGGATCTAAATTTACAGTGTGCCCCTCGCGAAAGCTCGTCCCAGACTGGCCACATCCGGTGTAGCCGAGCGTGAGAGACAAGTTTGACTCAGCTTTTTTAAGATCTAGCAGTGGGGATATACATTGGGGGGGGGGTATAATGTGGTGATATACAGTGGGGGTATAGATATACAGTGATGGGGTACATATAGATGTACAGTGGGGGTACAATATTCCCCTGAGTAAGTGAGTTGGTGTCTCCTGACACTAGAGAGGAGTTATATGGGGGATTGTCTATATTACTATGGTAGGTGGGACATTTATACAAGGAATAATTATGATATTGGGGTTGGAGGGAGGACATGGCCATGTCTTAGGGAAGTAATCTAGTAATATATAAGGTAAATGTAGATGGATATATATATACATACATGTCTATATAAGATACACAAAGATTATTATGATGAAGGCTATTAGATAGAGAAATGTAATCTTTCTCTTTGTTGATGGATTAAGTACGGGTGTGTTTCAGGTAAGTCTCTTATGGATAATGGTCATTGTTAGGTATACACTTTTAACTTTTCTAAATAGTTTTCACTGTTTTCTACTTTTCTTATATGTTTGTTTTTCATTTAGTCTTTGAGGTTCACACTGCACTGTATCAGAGTAATGCCTTCATTTGCTGTTGGTAGTCTTTCAGTCCACAGTTTGTATCTTAATCAGTTGGCGTTGGTAGTCACTATATGTGAGGGCACTAAGTACGGGTAGTTTCAACGTCCTGTGGAGGCCGTGCTATTCCTGTTGCGATTCTGATTTCTTGCAGCGTGCATTCCATCTTCCTGACACAACAGTGCACTGCACAGACCATGAGTATGAATCCTACAAAAGAGGTAGCCACGGGGGGAAACACAACTGTTGGAAGTACCCATGAACGGCTGAAGTCTAGAGAAAATTGATCCATAATAAAGTCACTGTTGTTTAGGAATGTTAGCATATGCAAGTTGGGGGAAGTGATGGTGATGTTAGCATGTGGTAGAGTAGAAGTCATGTCGATTGGTTGGAAGATGTCATAAGAGTGTTTACGGACTGCTTGGTGGTAACGAGTGGCATAAGTGATGACTGATTCTGATTTGACGGTACAATAGTCTGGTGCTCTGTAGAGACCACTAGCAGGGACGGAACGGACAGAAGAACCAGGACACATGATGGTGACAGAGATGGGGACAGTAAAGAAGAAGTACTGGATGTGGTTGAGGTGAGCATGGTGGACTCGGAGTTCTGGAGCCGGGACAAAGGAACAGGCCGAGTGTATGGAATGATTGTGAACTAAGGCAGACTCACAGGGTGTAGCGCTGCTAGGGAAGATAGCTAGAAGGTGGGCAGCAAAAAGATGAGAGGTAGGGGTAAGGGAGGAATATTTCTGGAGATCTGTGTAAGAGAGGAAGGCAACGGAGAGATGATCATGGGAGAGGAGGAAATATTCTGAAGGAACAGAGACTTCCAATAAGGAGTTGTTGTACCGGAAGGGAAAGGGAATGATGTGGAAGAGGTTAAAGGTGATGGTAGAACGTAGAGGAATATGGACGATGACATATTTGGTGAGAAGAGTGGCCTCGAGTACTGGATAGTAGTATTCTAGAGAGGAGTGGGAAAGTACTGGGGACAGACCGAAAGTAGAGTGAGCCCGTTCTAGTACAGAATGGAGAGCAGAGGGAGGTACTAAGTCTGCAGTGACACGTCCATCAATGGCATCGACTAGGATACGAACCAAGGTAGAGACTTGAGAGAGTAGAGAGTCAATGGCTAGTTGGAGATTATCCATGTTTAGTTTGAGGTAGAAGAACTGATTAAATAGCATTGAGATTTGAGAGGTGTTGTTTTAAGATTTCGGTGAAGTTGTTCAGAGTGTAAGTTACTTCATTTTGGTGGGCTGTTATCTTCTGTAACACAGTGTGTTGGACCTTGATGACTCGGCATTGAAAATCTAGGGCTGAAGCTAAATGAGCTAGATCAGATTTGAAGCCAGAAAGGTCACGAACTGTAGTGACGCCAAACAAGCCACTAAGTACTTCACCTCTGAAGTCAGAGAGATCTCATTTCACACAAGAACAACCTATGGGTGTCTGAATGGAAAATCTGTCATTGAGTTCAGTGAATTTGTCATTTATGTATTGCAACTGCCAAGAGAGTGGTAGGAAAAGATGGTACAAGTACTGATTCAGGTTGTGTTTCCCTATGATGGCTGAGAGATGGGTCTTGACTTTGTCCAACTGGTGTGCAAAAGTAGGTAGGGCGATGGCTACATCTGCCAGGGGCGCAAGATCGTAGCCCAGGGAGACTACATCTTCAACCAGCATTACCTCTCCTCCCAAGCTGACCAAGGCCCCAGGAAGCACTCCACCATCGACCTCACCCAACCTGGACCCTAGGAGGGTCAGTACTACCAGCTGGTAGACCGCTAACATCGTACCTAGAAAATAAGGATAGAGTTAATGAGAGAGGTCCTGGAGATGTTGACAGGCAGAACGCAGCTTGGATTGATATTGATTGGTTGATGAATGAGGAGATGTAGGTGGAGATGGGGTAGACTGAGGGGTTTCTGGAGTAGGAGGGGTAGCAGTAGGTTGTGCAAGTGACTCTTCCAACACTAGGCTTGTGCTGCATGCTTTAGATCTTCTGCATGTACCCATTTGGTATCTTTAGTGGATAGGTCTTGTATGTGAAATGTTACCCTGTTAAGTGAGCACGCAGTGGGGACCTGCAAATTTCTCATCCATTTTAGAGGTGCACATATGAGAATGAGCAAAGACTAGATCGCCAACATTGATACTGATAAGGGAGGCAGATTTATGTTGGTGCTGCATCATGTTCTCCTGAGATGAAGCCAGATTTGATTTTACATACTGATGGATTGTTTGGAAGTTTGCCAATTTTACTTTTACATAATCATCCATGTTATAGATGGGGTCTGGCTTTGAGGATAACAGGGAGTATGGTAGGTCTTTATCAAATCCAAAGAGGACAAAGAAGGGAGACTCGCCAGTTGATGCATTGATGGAACTATTGATTGAGGATACCACTTGGGGTATCCATTCATCCCAGCACGGACTATGGGAGCCTAGATGTCTGAGGCAGGATTTTTCTATTGTGGCGCTCTACTAGGCCATTGAATGCCGGATGGTTAGGCATGACATTGCATTTATTAATTTTAAAGCGGCGACAGATCTCATACAGGAGACTATTGTTGAACTCAGTACCGTTGTCGGTAAGGATCGTATGTGGGGTACTGAATGGGCAAATTACGTGATCAATGAAGGCACGTGCATCGCTCTTCGCGGTCGTATCTGAGAAGGGCACCAGGACACAGTAACGTGAAAGTGGTCGACTGCTACAAACAAATACGCAGCGCCTGATTCCATAAGGGGGAGTTTTAGAAGGTCAATGGAGACTGTTTCCCATGGTCGTGATGGTATTGAGTATTGTAAGAATGGTGCAGGTAACCCGGTTGATCTTTTGTGGCGGTGGCACAAGATGCAAGAGTCACAGTGTGCATTAATATCGCGGCGCATGGTTGGCCAATTGTATCCGAGACGTGCTTGGCACGGGATGGGATGCGTGAGGTGTATCATGAACTATGTGAAGAACCACAGATTAGATCAGTAGGGATGATGAGTTAGTGTACTTCTCTGTTGGGCAAATTCTTCCCTGTAAGTAATGTTTTTATGTATAAGATATCATCTTTTAGTATGAACTCATCTGTTGGTGCTGGTAGAGTAGGCTAAGGTCAAGGTATCTCCCGATTTTAGGAAATAGATTACTTTGGACCATACTGGGTCCTTGCGCTGAGAGTTTTGAACAACCACTGACGTTAGTGTGGTGTTCTTAGTTTGATTTGGCTGCAGTGATGTGACAGCTGCTGCTATATGGCTTGAGAGTACGTCCGCAACTACATTCGGTTTTCCTGGGACATATTGAGAAGTAGGACTGAAGCCCTGGATGGTGACCGACCATCTAGCTAGCCTACCTGTGAGGTTGCGTTCCTTAAACAAATCACATAGTGGGAGGTGGTTTGTCTGGATATGCACTGGATAACCTTATACTATATCTCTGAAATGTTTCAAGGACCAGACCACCGCTAAAGCTTCCAGATCTGTGACACTGTAATTACGTTCAGCAGTCGTATGGGCGCGACTAGCATACACTATTACACACTTCCTTGATACTTGATCGAGTTGCATCAAAACTACACCAAGTCCTGTGCCTGAGGCATCTGTGCATAGAAGAATGAGTTTTGTATAATCAGGGAATGCTAAAATTGGGGCATTTACAAGAGCTGTCTTTAGTGCTTGGAAGGCCTGTGACTGATCTTTAGTCCAAACAAAGGGTACATTTTTCTTGAGTAAGTGGGTTAGAGGAGCAGCGATCTTTGCATAGGACTTAACGAATCTACAATAGTAACCACTCAGGCCCAGCATCTGCAGTGGTAGGTTCTGGGAAATTGATGATTACCTTAGTTTTGTCTTCATTAGTATGAATGCCCTCGGCATCTACTACGTGTCCTAGGAAGTTGATTTTCTTTTTTAGGAAGTCACATTTACTGAGGTTGATTTTCAGGCCTGCTAGCTGTAGGTGTTCAAATACTTGTTGTAGTTTGGCAAAATATTCAGGGATTGATTTACTCACAACAATTATGTCATCTAGGTAAGCAAAAAGAGTGTCCCATTATGCCACTGAAGACCGAATGGATAAGTCGCATGAACACGGAAGGAGCATACCTCAAACCAAAAGGAAGTCGCTTAAACTGAAAATGTCCGGAAGGGGTGCTGAAGGCTGTAGTAGGGCGAGATGATTCTTCCATCTCGACCTGCCAGTACCCACTGAGGAGGTCTAGGGATGAAAAGACTACATTGTTTTCACCTAGTGACTCTAGCAAATCAGTGAGAACGGGTAATGGGAAACGGTCTGGGACAGTTACAGAATTTACCTTATGGTCTAAAGTTGCTTCCTTCTTTGGGACTAAGAAAAGTGGGCTATTCCATGGACTGATGGAGGGTTCAATAATGTCCTGAGCTAACATTTTCTGTACCATCTGATCCCTTTGTTTTCTCAAGCTGTGAGGTAACTGATACGCTGGTATGTAGATCAGCTGAGTACCTGGTACTAGTTCTATGTGTTGTTTAATGAAGTCTGTCCTCCCCATCGGTTCTTCGGGTAAGGCTACCACATTTTGGTAAGATTTTAAGAGGGTGACTAATTGATCTGTATATTGTGGGAAATCTTTACTGGTTAGGGTCGAGAGCAGGTCAGATGAAAGAGTCGGAGCAGATCCCGTAGAGTTGATGTCATAGATACCTGTCGGGTCATTATCATCATCATGGATAGTAGGTATGGAGAAATTGTGGCACACCTTGATGGCTGCTGGGTACACCAGGAAGTCTCTAATCTTTACACCACTTTTAAGCTTCAGTAGAGCATTAGTGACATTTCAAGTAGCATAAGCTGTCCTCTAAGACAGTGCACCATGCTGACTCATAAGTTAAGCCATTCACACAACACATCTCAGGTAATGTTAGTACATCCGCTCTTTCTTTCTCACCTACAACACGAACAGAGACTGGTGAACTCATGCGGTAAGAAAATTGTGCACATATTCATTACTGCAAGCCTCATCTCTGTCTGTTGGAGAACATCAGTCAAACTCTGTGAGGTAGTTAACTGAGACATGTCTGAGTCGGCTGTAATGCTGTCGTAGAGGAGTTTGGAAGAGCCCTTTTTGAATGCTGAGAGGATGTATCATCAGGTGTTTAGGAATTTACTTCCTTGCTCTCAGATAGTAGTAGAATGATCTCTCTACTCTCAGATGATGATGATGATGGTGAGTCTTGCTGTGTACTCTTAGGTAGTGTTGGATTCAGGGGGGACTGAATGACTAAGTTTATTGTAAGTACAGGATGGGGACATTCCATGCTGTATACTTGGGAACCCAGAAGTGTCTATACTACCACAGGCAGGTAATAATGCAATGGAGTATTGTGCCATGGTGGGTAAGCCAATAAGGGCATCTGCTGGATATCTCAAGTCATTAGTAACATGAAATTCTATTGGAAAAGGGATCAAGGCTCTGTCTAGTTGTACCTCCAAAGTGACTCTTCCCTTGACCTTAAACTCTGAGCCCTCTACACCACATAGGCGAATGTCAGGTGGCTCAAGGAAACTGACCTGTTTGTTTTTTCCTCTAATGTTTAAAGAGGTATCAAAGATCAATTTTACTTAAGATCCTGTGTCCATCCTAGAATGACTAAGCCTGAGGAAGTTATGGGTCCTACATGGCGAGTGGGGAGTTGATGTTCCGTTGCTACGTTATATCGCTTCCCCCAACTGGTGGCGGTTTAAATAACGACATTCCTCAGTAGTGTGAGTCATACTGGTCTTGTGATACTTGCATGTAGGACGACGCGAGTGGGAAGGCGTCCACTGTCTCCCTTGGGAGTGATGTCGTCTGTGATTATGGTCGCAACTGGATTCGCGATGTCCGGGGTTACCACAGTGCCAGCAAAGAACTGAGGATTGTCTGTTCCGTCGGACACTAGGTTGATCATGACTGGCAGTTGGTGAACGATGCCAGGTAGGAGAACAGTGCGTGTTAGGCTTTCCTTTTGTAGCGGGACACGAGTGCGAGTAGTCTGATGGAGTGGAGGTGTGACAAACTTGGGAGACCAATGGGCGGTTTGTGGCCTGATGCGTGCAGTTCGAGCCTGTTCTTTCTTGGATGGTTTTGGTGACCTGCACAGTCTTGTCTCCTGGACTGAAACCTATCTCTAGAGCTATCTTACTTTGTTGAAGATCAAGCCAATTCAAGAATCTCAGGTAACTTAGTAAATCTGCAAAGTTTTTGAGTGAAAACATAGGAGCTCCATTTACAGTACTTCTGCTATCCATTTCATGCCAACTAACAATTGGCGCATCTCGCTACTGGTAGCCTTTATGGCAGCGGCTGCTTCGCGTAATTTGGCATTTTGAGTTGGGACTGCCGTGTCCTCCTCCATCCAGGTGAGGAGATTAGTTAATCCAATGAGAGATGCAGCATTGGAATGCTGGCAACATAGCTTTATGAGTTCCTTGCAGAAATCATCAAAGGTTTTAATGTCATTGAAATGACCTGCACGGATCGCGGCTCCTACATCCGATTTACCTTGGCGTAATCGACTCATTAGGTAAGAGACTTTGAGGGGTTCATCTGTGATTCGCCGATTGTGGATATCAGTTTCTACCTCCCTGAGGAAATCGTAAACTGACCAAGTCGAGTCTTTTCCAGTAAATTTGGGACGGTTGGCATCATTTAGATAGATGGACTGTGGGGGAGGGTTTGTTTGAGCCATGGCTGGAAGAGTGTGAGTTGGCAAAAGTGTGGAAGTTACTGATGTAGATGGGTGGGAGAGAGAGAGAGGAAGTAGTGGTAGTTAAAGGTAGTGGAGACGGGAGATGAAGTGGGGCAGGAGAGTTAATGATAGTTGAAGGAGAAGGGATAGAAGGAAGCTGTGTAGGATCAGGGGTAGAGCATGAGGTATCTGGATTTAAAGTATGTGGGTCGGTGGGAAATGATGTCTAAGTTGCTAAGGTGTGTCTTGGATATGAGCGGCCGCTGCAGAGATGAGTCACTGACTCCTCATTGGTGGAAGGTTTTTGTTCATATGTAGTTTGTTGGCTGTGATCGGTGGGAGTAAGCTCCGTATATGCAATATATGACATGTAGTGTGGTGATAAAATGTAGGATGAAGGATGAGAAGGGAAATGTGTGTATTTGCACTGTGAAGATGAGGTTATGTATAATAAGAATGGAAGTGAGAATGAAAGAAGATGAATGGGTGCGGCCGTTAATACATAAAGGGTG
>JAGKTI010014058.1:0-11320 GCA_018397915.1 Birgus latro
ATTTTTAATGCACCGAAGGACACCTTACAGCTATGACGAATTTCAGTCTGATCAGTAGGAACACAATAAAGAAAAATATATAAAAATCTAGCGAAAATATTAAGAGCAGCGCCAAAATGAGGGAAAACGAGCCCCTCTGGATATTGCAGACGGGAGAGATTGAGCTGTGAATGATGGGCGGAGCAGGAAGGATGATTGCAAAGGAATAGAAATAGCTCATCATGGCAAGAGAACTCAGTGTAGTCTAACGTAGAGGTTCATTAGCGTGAGTGCTGAAGTGACCCGTCGGCCTTCGTAATGTGTTCCCGTGGCATTATAACTCATCACCCTGCTTCACTCTACTACGTGTCGCGACCATAACGTGTGGGAGCCTGGCCGCAGTCACGCTACCAATGGACATCATGCAGCCTTATTCTCCTCGGCGCGGTATTTTTCGTTACGCTTTTTCCTTAGTGACTTATTTGCTATATTATAACTTACCTTGTGTAGCTTCTTGTATATTACTGAAACAAACGGTGACAGTACGTAAAGGCTCTAATTTACGTAAAAGGTAATATTGAGAAGTAATATATAAAAGATGATAAGGAAGTAGTGCTAAGGAAGTAGTGCACTGATGTCTCCTACACAAGCAAGAATACGACTCCATAACACCGCACTGCCATCACCACCGCTACCACCTCAACCCCACACTGCTGCCATAACACAATATGAAAATCAACACAGTATCAAATTGCCACCACCACGATACCACACGACCACCACAACTGCACCACAATTCCACCTCCATTGCACCACACGTCCACCACAGCTGCACCATATTTCCACCAGCACACTTACTCCACCACTGTACCACACTTCCATCACCGCTGCTCCGCATTATTGCCACCACTACAACATCACACTGCCACCAGAATACCACATTACCACCACGACACACCGCAAACACCGCCGTAACACTATACTATCACCACTACCACCACCACAACAACACCACATTGTCACTAGCACAACACCACACAACCATCCAACACCACACTGCCATCACACCACTACTCTTTCACCATCTTCACCACCAAATCACTTTGCCACCACAACCACTTGCATCACCACAGTACCACACTACCACCGCCATCACAACACCACACTGCCACCACCACAACACCCACTGCCACTCCACTATCACATCAGCTTACTACTACTACCACCACCACACGACCTCTTTACTGCCACTACCACCTCCACACCATTACTACTACCACCTCCACCCCGCATCACTATTACCACCTCCACACCACCTCACTCCTACCACCACCACAACACCACACTGCTATCATCACAACAGTACATTGTTACCATCGCAACACCACACTGCCACCACAGCACCGCGACATTGCTATCACCACCACAGCACCACACTACTACCACCACTACACCACACTTCTATCACCTCAACACCTGGAAGCTACCATTGCACTACCACCACCAAATAACTAACATGATGCCAGCCCACCATCATCGTGGAGCAGTATGACACACAGGGCCATCACTCTTAGAAGCAGTCAACACACCATACCGAATCTCCATCATCATAATAGGCCCTTGACTCTGTTACAAAAACCTGGAACTACCAAGGATCGTTGTGCCACTATAAACGCGCTACTATGAATTCACACTACTATCTAGCATTATAAGTATCATCAAAACACTGTCACAATATTAGTAGTAATGCACCATATTCTTCCCTTCTGAACTCTGACTGACTGTGTCCACTTCCAGGGATCAGTGCAGCATCAGACGTTTCACACATTTTTTTTTCTTGTCTGTCCAGTTTTCTAAAACAAGAAATAATCGCTAATCTGCCATTTATGCCTACTCATCGTGAACTCTGATTCATTCTCAGTCTCTGTCCTCCAGCCTTCGGCCAGGAGTCATCAAAGTCAGTACTCTTAACGTAATGGCTCTTTTAATATCATTTCTAAATGGACCATTGGTGCGGATTTGGCGCAGGGAGTACTGTATTTTGTTTTCATGTTTTTCAAAGTTAAAGGTGGGAAAGGATAATAAAAAATAAATCCACCATCACCATACAATACTGCCTCTTCATAAACTGACAGTATCGCCGAAACATCAATATACCACCACCACAACATAATCAGGGTAAAATTTATAACATCACCACGCTGGTAGTTCACAATTCATCTGTCACCGTACCAATGTAACGTCATCATAACACCATAGCAGCAACCATCATTTATTCTGTTTAAGTTGGTGTGCATCTCTCCATCTGTGTGTGGAAGCGTGGGCGGAGCTCGGTGAGTGACGTCAATAGTTTCAGCACCTCTTATTAGCTGATTATAAAGTGGGAAGAGCCAAGCAACACATCGCTATGAATATACTGTACGAGTATGTGCATCACTTTGTTTGGTCTGGATTGTGGAGGGAGCTTAGTGGAGCGATGCCACAGGTTACGGTGCCTCCCACTGGCTAAGAGTTTGGTGGACACTGGACAGACTCCCAGGTACTCCGCGAATTCCTTCTCTCTTAGTCAGGCCTCCCTGCTGTAAACGCTGCTGTGCTCCACGCTGGGGGATATAAAGGATGGATTTTGCAGCTCTTATATTAAACGTTTTGCAGTGTTCGCTGGAGCATGTATGTGTTCTCGAGTATCAATAGGCACACGTTGTCGTATCACGTATGATTCAGCTCCATTGTCGGAGACGGACTTAGGTTGCCAGTCATCATTACATCAGCATACCTCGAGCCATTTCACACTAACAAAACTACGGCCGTTGTCTTGTCAGCTTATGAGACTTTCTAGCGCCTCTTCCTTCCGTTTCAGTTCTAGAATGTGGTACAGTGATTATCTCGCTTATGATACCTACGCAAATATGTCGATATTAAAAAGAAACAAACAACATAAAGCTGAATATTAAGTGCAATAAGCCTAGCAAATCGTCAGGAAGAGCTTCTAAACCATGGAGAACATCGCCCTTTTACTGCCATCCATTCAGCAGAAATCATAATATCACAGCACTACAATAAAATGACAATAAGCATCACCACGACATGTGAAAGAAAATGCCACCAGCACCAGCAAACGCTAATTTTGTGCCACAGCTGTAAATTTCAGATACTATTTCATCACCACATCATGAACACCCAATAACAAAATAATTCCACGGCGTTATACTCTAAGTACCATAACATAACCACAGCACCAGCAGTGTCAGATAACTGTAAGACCATCTTTTCACCTCCTCGCTTGTTTAACGCTGACAAAGACAGTGCCCGTAATGTTGTAGCGCTGACCATCTGATTCGAAGGAAGCAAGGGACGTAAGGAGAATCAGACGACGAAAAATTAATATCAGAAAAAGAATAAGGCTTGACGAACTTATCGTGCATGGGAAGTATTAGCGGGAAGGGGAAAACTGCAGACAGACACTCGTCAGTCACTTGGAAATTACCCTCAGTATTACCCCAGAATACATCTTGCAAACGTCATTTAATACATCTCAGTTACTTTCTTATATGTATATTTTTCTGACTCTGGATATAAACTTGACAGACCCATCTCCAAAGCCCAACAATCATTTTACGCATCACACACATTCACTTGTTACCACTTCGACACTAATACTCATTGTCTATATTGAATATATTCTAGGTCTGTTTCATTCAGAACTTGTGTAGTAGTATTCGATTTTTTTTTTAATGACTGTGTTTATAGATGATTAGTAAAGTCTATTTTTGAGAAAAATTACATAATCAAACTGTTCCCTGCCCCAGTCAGGGATCAAAATCTCATGAATTCAGACAACAGGTCAGCTCCTGTAATCCCTTGACCACCACCTTCCCGTCGGGCCAACTCTGTAGGGTGCGTGTCTTGCATGTCACAGTTACACCCCCGCCACCCAGTCCCTATTCAGCTTTGTCACATCAGTCATAGAGAATCGTTCTGTGTTGACCTCAGTAATCTTAATGACATCCTTCCATAAGTGGCGTAACAACTAGTTCTGATAATGATTTTGAACACATGCTGTCCATACAAACTATTATACTTTTTCAGCTCTCCTCTTGTGGATGCTTGCCATGTATCCCATCTTACTATGTATAGCAACATTCCATACCATTAGCGAACCTGTAGAAGAGAATTGTAAATTTACGTTTATCCCCATACGTGAATACTCTAAACATTTCTGTTTTTCCCAATCGGCAGATCTGTATTGTATTTCTTCCAAGGATGTAATTCAAAGAATAGCTTAATTTTTCATTTCATTCCACGTCGGATGTTTGAATACACAGAAATATAATTTATCGATTTCCTTAAATGAGTGTGCAGAAGAAGCGTCATTCGATATCGACCTCATTTGTTGATTAATGAATAGATTATAGAGTACTAAATATATAAAGAATCTGGCACGGAACGGCGAAAAAAAGAGTATAAGTGCACGAAAATGTCAAAGGAAGGTTATTCCTGTGAGGGTTATTATCGCTCATCAACAGTTGCCATTAGTGTCATCATACATTCTTATTTCCCCATCCCATTCATCACACTTAGTCTTCGGCCCATAAATTCACTTCTGCTTTATTTCTGGCTAGTCACATATTTCATGGCTTCTCGCAACCAAAATTCTTATAGGGTCTATCTAATTATTCTCGCAATCACAAGGTTACCCCAACGGAAAATAGAATTTTTCTGACCAGATAACTGAGTTGCAGCTGTCTCATTTCCAAGACGTCCATACAGCTGATAGTGAGCCACTGTAGCGAAGTGTGGCTTACCCTCCCAAGCGAAGAGGTCTGATCCTGCAGGGGATTTGTTGAGAAGTGTCTGTCAGTGGCTCTCAGTCGGGAGTCCTTGGATCCCCTGGGATTCTCAGTAAGGATTCCAAATGTCCACGGTTTGCTTTGAAAAGTTGGAAGATTTTAAAGGCATCCTCTAAAATATTTGATGAAGACTGATCGTGTAATTAATTCTGATGTGTAGGTAGCCATTACCATTACCCCTGGTGGTAATGCTATTCTTTCTAGTGAGCAGTATAACTCAACTTTGTCGAGTCAAAATCACTTGGGATAAGTGTCCATCATGTCAACTGAGTATGTAACCAGAAGTCATTCATATAATACCACGACCCTTATTAGTCTCTTACGTTAATTTAGGTTGTCAGCAACCAAATCGTGATGAGATATTTCCCTGCTTTTTATGAGTAGTTATTTTTGCTCAGTATTGATATAGGTTACCATTATGGGGAAAAGTCAAGGGAGTTTACGATTAAAAGGTTAAGAACCACGTAACTATAGTGAGTGTTCTGGCAGTGCTGAAGGTAAAATGAATAAATAAATATTAATAACATCAACTGCAATAACACCAACAACAAAAACAACAATAATAACAGCAACAGCAATAACTACAGCCTTAACAATAAACAAAAACAGCATCAATATTAACAATAACAACAGCGACAATAACAGCAACAGGAACAACAATAGCAATAACAACCAAAGCAGTAACAACAATAACAATAACAGCAACAACAACAATAACAACTACGAAAATTGTTATTAATGCTATTATTATTATTATTATTATTATTATTATTACTATTATTATTATTATTATTATTATTATGATTATTATTCTCTATTATTATGATCATTATCATTATTATTATAAGGGAAAGGAGATTTCTGTATAATATTTTTTGATGGCGTCTGTGTTGTAACGGAATAAATAGAATGGGAAGGGACAGAGGGATGTGAGCCGGAAAAGTGAAGTAAGGCCAGATAATATACTCGTAACTAATACTGCTTTGTGTCTTTCGGGTGGAATGAAAAATATTTTAATGTTAGCATGCATATGGAAGTGCTTGCTCTCTCACACACACATACACACACACATAGATAGATACATAGATAGATAGATAGACAGACAGACAGACAGATAGATAGATAGATAGATAAACAGAATAACTTAGAGTTTTATTTAACGGCTGGGAGTCATTATGAGAGAAGGAATAGATCTGAGTCTGGTTATAGCTACTGCCGCGAGTCATTTTGCGAGGCTTAGCACTGGGAGGCTCTTTGTCCCCTTTTCCGCGTGTGGTTCTGCATTACACGGTGCTGGGACGCGGCCGTGTTTTAATTCCTCGCCTCAGAGATTTTTAACCCTCGCCCCGGCCTCACTCTCCCTTTCCTCAGCTACTGACTACGTATTCATAAACATTTTGGGGCTTCAGTTGTGTATAAGGTTGCCTGTTCCTCCGCCTTTTTTCACTTTCTTCCTCCACATTCATAAATATTCATGAGCTTCAGTTGTGTACATGGTTGCTTGTCTCTCCATCTTCCTCACCTATTGCCTTCACATTCGTAAACTTTCTTGACCTTCCATATTCATCAGATATTTTGAACTTAGCCTCATCGGTGCCTAGCTGTCTTTATATTTAGATTCGATTTTACCCACCTTGTATATAATTCCACCCGCGTGAGAAATCTTCCCTAAGCCAAATAAAACTTTTCGGAGATGCCAGGAATAAAATGATGAGGATGTTAGCAAATTCAAGGATTTATACCACAATACAGTTTATGAATATGTAGGCAGTAGCTAAGGAATGGCGGAGTGACAGCGGATTGAGGGTGAAAAATCTCAGGTGAAGAATTAAAACAAGCAAAGTTATAGGCTGCTTAACCCCGTCAGTCCAGTCACATGGATAAAAAAATATTTCTTGCTGTCTCCAGATGGTTTTTTTCAACTGATGAGAGACGCTGGCGGTGCTAGATGAACTCTCAGCTACTTCAGTAATGGAGATCTTTACTATGTTGCATTCAATCGTATCTGTTACAAGCAAAGGTCATACTACTCACATTTTCATCTTAGAAAGAATTGTGCACATAATTTTTCCCCAGGTGTACAACTTTATTGCTGTTCTCTGCATGGAAACTTTGAAATCTTTGACTGAGGTCACGAGGCACAAACGAAGTGTAAAGCGCAGTAGTGGGTGGCCGATTCACCGTGACAACATCCCCCGCCACGCAGCACTCATTACCCTCTATTTTTGACCGAGAGTAAATTTCGTTTTTCCCAAATCAGATCCCCTATTTTTATCTGACTTAGGACTGAAGCTTCTGGTTGTTCCCAAAACCGAACCTCGTGATGAAAGGGCATCTTTTTGACGCAAATGAAGAGATCCAGTCACAAACGACGAGCATCGTGAAAAGCAAAAACAGTGAAAAGTTTCAGTGATGATTTCATCAGTGCTGGAATGCTGGAACATTTATGTGGCTGCAGGAAGGGAACACTTTAATAAGGTCAATAAGTGAAGTGCGTGCCCAGTGTACTATGAAGCTGAGTTGCCTACAGTTATTAGAACATTTTTACTACACCTTGTACAACCTTCAGTAAATTCCTTCAACACCAAGATTTCCTTCTTAAATTGAATCAGATTGTTTGTTGGTGGTAAGAATAGAACACATAAAATGGCATCGTACTGAAGGGTCATATATGAGCGTGCCTGTGTCTACTTTCATCTACACCCATAGAACCACTGAACATTTCACAGAAAATCCCAAGTGAATACTAAAGCGAAACAGTACTACCAAATGCAGTGATTCCTGACGATAAATAACTTTAATGGAAATTTGCTTATCATTATAATTAATTAAGATCCATTATGAAAATCTCCCCATGGCTCCTTCCTTACCCTTACTAATAACCTACGTTTTCTGTCTGCCAATTGATTTTTGTACACCGATGCATTTTGCGAGGGGTGTCAGACGAAACGATCTCCAAGCATTATGTCCCCATTCAGAAAAATCCCTCTTCGCACAATAGACCACCACCCTTCCTTTCTCCCGAACCCATCTCTCCACCTTGTATTTGCTTTTCCACTCCTTCTCTTTCCAACTACCCTACTTTCGTACATTCCCACATAGCTTTCAGTCTTCATTCGTTCCATACAACAAAATCACTGCAGTGTATCTCTCAGTATCTTAACAGTTGCATTATCCTATACATCACATTCATCAACTTAGTCTTGTTTTTCTGCGTCACTCATCCACGTCTCTTGCAGTACCAATGCATCCGGTGAAGTTGTGTACTTGTTCAGTTTGTTGTTGCAACAACTAGACAGACACATTCAGGTTTCGAAGAACTACCTAGTGGTATATACCTATATATGTGCATAATTTATCGGCTGGATTGCACACGCCTGACGTTGGTGAGCAACTGTACTATACACGTGTAAACTGTCTTCTATGGGTTCTGAAGGGCAACTGATCCATAGGACCGAGGAGCGCGACTTTGTCATTGAAGAAGTGATCCGCCCCACCCTGTGATTCACGCGTCGGTACACGTGTGCCCGGCTATTTTTTTTTTTTTTTTACACTTGATATTGCATCTGGTTACACATTCCTTGACACCAAAATAAATTATAAATATACCGCTGCATTAGTTCGTAACACACACGATGGTTGTTGGTTGCTGTACCTACTCATTTAACTCCACGGGTAAAAAAAAAAAAAAAGGTTCGACAGCTGTTTGGTTGGGAGTAGTAATAGTTACTGAATACTTTCTTCTGGGTGATCTTATCTATTCCGTGGTAGTCATTTTACTATTTTGTGTCTTAAATTATTATACCATAGCCACTGAGTTAACATGGCCTCCATGAAAAAAGGTAAAAGCCCACGAGGACATTGATTTACCTGTGGAAAGGGAGTTCTGAGAGCCTGAAAAACGCTAATTTTAACTGTGTATGAGCGTTGTAGATTTTTTACATTAAACATGCATACGAGGACATTGATTTACCTGTGGAAAGGGAGTTCTGAGAGCCTGAAAAACGCTAATTTTAACTGTGTATGAGCGTTGTAGATTTTTTAAATTAAATATGCAGTATAATCTGAATCCACCAAATAAAGCCTACTGTACTTTAAAATTTAATGAATCACATATAAACTACTCTTACGTAGCAGTAGGCGGGCTGATGATGGGCTGAAGCAACGTAGAGGAGATACAGACAAGGTAAAGAATAGAGAGGAGGGCTACATGTGGGCCTGGAGAGGGTGGAGGGAATCGGGAAGGAGGGTGTAGTGACTGACTAAGGAATGGAGTGGGCCGGGTAATGGCGGAATGGAGTTAGAGAAGAGAAATGAAGCCAGAGAAAATAATGATGGAGGGGGGAAAATAATGACTGATAAGTACAAGTTACAGATGGATGCAGGAAATGTGGACTTAGGGAGTGATGTGAGAAGGAATGATAAAGGAAAATACGAGGGAAAATGATTAAATACAGAAGGGTGAATTTGGAATAAGCGATACAAGAGTGAAGTAGGTGAAGGAATCGTAAAAAGAGGAAGGAAAAAGAGGAATAATAATTTGTGGAAGTAAAGGAATTTTTTAAAAATGGATTTAACGGAAAAGTATAGAGAAGAACAAGGTAAAAAAAAAAAAAAAGGAAAATGGGCTGAGTAAAGAAAAAGGAGTGAGGAAAAAGAGGAATGAGTGGATGTAACTGGGAAAATAAAAATGGAACAAACAGAAAGGATTAAATGGAACAAAGTGAACGAAGAAAAAGGAAAGCAGGACAGAAAGGAAGAATGAATACTGCAAAGAGGGAAGTAAAGGGAACAAAGGTAGATTTGTATGGTGTGTGGGAGAAGAGAGCGAAAAATAATTGAATAAAAGGAGATGATGGAATGGATGGAATGAGAAACTGAATAGAACGAGGCGAGGTATGGAGGGAAAGAGGTGAGAGAGAGAGAGAGAGTGGAAAGAGAAAGGTGTTGGGGTGGAAGAAGAGATGTGGAAGTGAAAGGAGAGAGGTGTGGGTGGAGAGAGAGAGAGAGAGGTGGGGGGGAAGGAAGAATGATTAGTGTGGAGGAAGGGTGGTGAGGGTGGAGGGAGAGATGAGAGTGGATGAAGAGAGGTAAACATATAAGGAGAGAGGTGGAGCTGGGAGGAGAGAAATGAAGGTGGAGAGGGAGTATTGAGAATGGAGGGAGAGAGGTGACGGAAGAGTGGGAGAAAGTGAAGTAGGCAAGTTGAGAGCCGAGAGGGTGGTGGGGAGGCTGAGTGAGATGTCAGTGGAACAGTGAACAGGCCAAGGTGAAGTGAGTAAGATATGAATGGGGTAAAAGAAAAAGGTTTAAAATGAACGAGGTGATGATAAACAAGACAATAAGGATGGAACAGGCTCAGTAATGGGGTGGGTGGAGTCAGTGGAAAGAAGATGAAATATGTGGAATAATGGCAGAGTGGATGCAGTGACGATGGAGGGAGTCGAGGGAATGAGGGTGGAGTGAAGAGAATAAGAATGGACTGAGTGGAATGACGTGAAAGGAAGTGTATGAAGTGAGGCTGGGGTAGATAAATACACCAAATTAAAGTGAAGGCAAGTAGGTATGTACTAAACAAAGTAAGGAATAAACGAGCATGGGACCGATGTACAAATTCGAGGCAGCTGGAAATCGATGATGTGAAGTGGGTAGATCAGGTGAAGTGTGAGTGACGTGAAGGTGGAGTGAACGATATCTGTGAGGCTTAGAAGTGATGAAACTAAAATATGATGGAAGAAATGAAGGTTGAGTGGACGTCATGTGAGTGAAATGAGGGTAGAATTGATGGGTGTGTGATGATTGGAAGGAGGAGAAATGATGATGATGATGGACGAAGTGAGGGATAAGTGAACTAAATGAGAGTGGAATGAGGATGGAATGGGTGAGCGAATGTTGAACAGAGAGCGTTGAATGGATGACGGTGGTGGTCGTGGTGATGATGATGATGATGATGGTGATGAATATAATGCTGCTGAATCTGGTGATGATGAGTAACTAAATGAGGTATGAATTGGGAAATGCGAGTAGAAAGAAGGTGGAGTGAGTGAATGGGTATTGAGTGGAGGGTAGTGAAAGAATGTTGATTATATTGATGATGGTGGGAGTAAAAATAATAATGATGATGATGGCAGTCAAATGTTAATGATGATGGTGATGATGATGACAGTAAAAATAATGATGATGATGAAGATAACAGTCATCATCATCACCATCATCACCATCATCAAAATAACGATGATGGTGAACAAAATAGAGTTGGATGACCTTAATGTGGGTGAAATGAGAGTGTGTGGGGGGGGGGGGTGGATGGGGGAGTGGGTGTTGAATGGAGGTTGATGTGATCGGATGAAGCCCCTGGGAGCATTTAGCAGAAGCAGCCTCCTTTGTTTACAGGGCGTGGGAACACAACAGCACACTGGGGGATAAAATAGCTTCATTACGGTGAGAGAGAGAGAGAGAGGGAGAGAGAGAGAGAGAGAGAGAGAGAGAGG
>JAGKTI010014059.1:0-22182 GCA_018397915.1 Birgus latro
TTGATAGTGGTATCTTGCTCTAAAATGTGATGTATCTGGCCACTCAGTTCAATCAAAGTCTTGATGTCGCACCAGTCTGGTGCAGCGTTCACAACCCGGGCGCTTCAAACTCGATGCGTGATGCGTGATGAAGTTCTTGGGGTGCTTGATAACGTGTTTAGTTGTGCATTTGATGTGTGCGTGATAGCAAATAAATGTGATAGCTGAATGCGTGATAGCAGGGGGTCAGGTGTATATATATATATATTGTTTTCGTTTTTGAAGGCTCCAACATGCTTGCATGTGTCAGCCTTGGTCACCTAATGGCGGCTCTCCACGCTGCTCGATCTCTGGCAGCCTCCCTATTCAGTCCCTTAACCCTTAAGTCACATTTAATGACCTCGTCCCATGTCTTTCTCGGTCTACCCCTCCCAACCCCTCCCCCAATATTAACACTTCTCACCCTCTGTACCCAATTATCCTCCCCCATCCTCTCCACATGTCCAAACCACCTCAGCCTACCTCTCCTCATCACAACACCAATACACTCCAGTCCCATCCCACCTCTCAACTCTTCTATCGTAAACCCAGCCCCCCCAGGCCTTGCACGCAGGGATGCACTGCACATCCACCTAATCATAATCCCATAAGGGGTGGCCATTTGACTTCGAGTTATTTGTTTTACAGGGAGGGGCACTAACCCTCCACCAACCCACTTGCTGACACGTAGGGAGCACGTATGGTTTGGTTATATGGTTACCACCCAGCACTGTAAATGGTTTCCTGGCTTACAGGAAACCATTTGGCTTGCCACTCAGTGTAAAGCCACCTGTAAAGGAAAGAAAAGCAATAAGAAGTGACAGGAAAGATGGGAGAAATAGGAAGAGAGGAGGGAAAAAGAATGATAAAGGCTAAGGAAGAAGTAGGTAGCACTACATCAAGTGAGTGGATGATGGTCGGCACCACCTACCACTATATATATATATATATATATATATATATATATACAGTATATGACAGGAATTTACTGTATTCTGAGGATATGAATTTATTCCAAAGCTGATTTTTCTCATTCTCAAAGGAGTAATAAAATACTAGTTTGACAACTTACTGATTCTGACATATATATACACAAAAATTATAAAAGCACCATCAGTATTATACCTCAGCAATCTCTTAATCCTTCCTCTGTGTGTTTATACTGGGAAGTCTATAATTCTGGAATCAGATGCCAGTACTAATTTTCCTACCAGTATTTGCCTCATGGAATTCAATAACTAAACCTCTTAACCCATGTATTGGGTGATGAAGTCTTACCCAACCTGCAATATCATGATCGTGTACTGTATAAGGATGGAAGAAGTGTCATACTCGAAGACGACCAGGTAAATCTATCTATCTACTGCCAGGCACCTTAATTCCATATGGGGTGGCCACAAACTAATCGCCTTCATGTTGCCCTGTCCCCTGGCATTTTGCTGCCCTCCCACCCTGAGCCCTCATACCCCCCTCTCTTGTATCTCTCAACTTCATCCCTCCCTCTCCCCCCCTCCACCTCACTCACATACACTCTCCTCATTGGTCTCTCACTCTCCTTCATCACATGGCTAAACCACCTGAATCTATTTTTCCTACCAGTATCTACCACATCCACATCCACACCACAATGCTCCTTCTCTTCTTCATTTGTCAGTCTGTCACTTCAGGTAACTCCACATGCTTCTCTCAAATAACTCACTTCTACTGCTCTCACTCTTGACTTATGTCCTTCCAACAAGGTCCAAGCTTCGCTTCCATATGTTAGAGTTGGTATCACAGTACTATCACACAGTGACTTTTTTACATCCATGCTCACTGCCCTGTTTCTTTTTACTGCTTTCAAAGAACAAGCAACCTTTCTTCCCTGTTGTACCGTTTCTAGCACTTCATCCTCGAAACTTCCGATCTTACTCAGGACACTATCCAAGTACAGTACTTAAATGCTCTCACATTTTCCATTTCTTCAACATTCAACCTCACTGGGAATTTAGTGACTTCATTTCTCCCAGACCATAACTTTACTCTTCCCTACATTTATCTTTAGATTCTGTTTCTTACACATTCCCCCAAACTCATTCACCAAGCCTTGAAGTTCCCTTTCATCTTCGCTTAACTACACAGCACCATCTGCAAACAACAGAACAGGAAGTTTCCAAATGCTGGTCAAAATCAGATAAAGTTCTGTCTTACCACAGGAATCTAGAACATCCAATATCAGGCAGTTAGTGGAAGGGGAGCTCTACAGGGGAAACACAGTATCTACATTCATGAGGTGTAGATGCTACCAGTTTGTCATCATATCTAACACCATTAGCCTCTTAAATAAGATGACTTACTTACTTACTTACTTAATCTATTCTTGTTACCTCTGGACAAGTTTTTTGGTCGACTTTGGAGGGATCAGGTGTGGAGATGGGTTTAAATAACCTCCAGTAATCTACTAACAACCTAATATCCCTTCCTAAACTTAAAAAAATTGACTGAAGGTAACAAAGTCATCCATCATCGAATTTAATAACGTTCCATCAGGACTGCATGGGCCTGAGGCTAGGAGACTCCATCCAGTCAATCAAGGCAAGAGTGCCCAGTTCCTTGCCCTGTAGCAGCATTATGTCAGCAAAAAACCCAAACCATGCCTAAGAATTAGACCCTCATGGGCCATGTCTGAATGGAAGGCCTAAATTCACTGGACCATCAGGCATCTCAAAAATATAGTATGTGAGGGCAACCAGGCTAATGCAATACATTAGTACAGCATACAGCATGAAGGCCAACCCTTGATCTCCCTGCATGCATCAGAAAACTGTCCCTTTATGGGAAAGTACTCATGTGCTAACATATTTAATAAAAATATGTCATCGGGGTTAATCCCTTAAATCCAGTAACATATTTTGTTGCATTCTGCTATGTCCAGACAGTTTTATCCAGGTTACTGCAGACTTTATGAACTACAGGGATTGGAACAGCCTTCATTAGCCCCTTTCACTACTAGGAGGTTCTTCTAAGCTGAGTAATGCTGTCTGGCAGGTAACATGAACAAAATAAAAATTTCCTAGGACTGACAAGATTACAGTACATACAGTAGTAGCAAGGCCAAGAACAATCTTGAACACAAATCGCTAAGCGAATCCCTTTCATCTTAGGCTTTAATCCCTTCAGTCCAAGGGCAATGTTCTTATTTTAAACAGGGCAGTATCAGACAGGTTTATTCATCCTGAGAGGGATCCATAGTGATGGAGGGGTTAATGAAGGCAATACCTAATCTTTCAACTTTGAAAAGACTCTCTTAAACTTAATAAAATTGTCTCTCTAGAGATAGCAAGAATAAAATAAAAACTATGCCACTAGACTGAAGGGGTTAAAGCTATCCTGGAGTTAAAATTACATCTTACAAAAATCTTTTAACTTCGAGAAAATCTGAGCTATGAGCTAAGTAAAAATATAAATATCCATGTAACACTGGTGGTGTGTAATATTCACCTTAAGTCAGTTAAAATTTTATGAGAATATTAAGACTGATACTACCGCCACCTCCTACCTCAGTGTTAATATATAACTGCTTTTGTCATTCACAACTCCCACATGCACAAACATAAAACAAACTACAGTACACTACTTTCCAAATTGAACTCCAACAGACTCACATACCCATATAAAAGCCTCCTTTCTTCAGATACTAAAATAAGAGATGTAATGATGTAGTGATGAGATGAACACTTACTGTACAGTATTATATAATAATAATAATAATAATAATAATTAAGAAAGTACATTACAGTACTATGAAAATACCCTAAATTACACTGACCAACAGTACAAACTAATCTTATGATACTGGTAACATATCACAAGTGCCACCTAAGTATGTGGGACTTATTTGTGTCTTTTGCAGTGCCCTTTCTATGACGTACTATTACTGTTTCTATGTTAATGTCATCAGTAATTTTTCTTAGCTCTGGCAGACTGTTTCTTTGCACCAACTATTCAAACCATGATGATAAACAGACTGTGCAGTTCTTGTCCTAACTATTGTATTAACTTGCAACACTATGAAAATATCATTTTTGTCCATTCTATGTCTGCATTTTAGTGATTAAACTGGGATAACCTTTCCTTAACTACACAGGCTAATGAAGACCAATGTATGATGCATTACCCACGAGGATGAGTGCAGGTGCTCAGTATACAGTATTACTTAATGTTTCTCACACTACAACCCCATGCATCTCTGTGCACACAGTACAGTTTTTATTCCAATACTAACAATGTGTAGGTGTCTGTAATATGCACTTCAATACACAATACATTATATATATATATACAGTATATATATATATATATTTCCAATGTTTCATTATTAGCAGTAACCAACACTTTCACACACTTGTCTTTTATGCCATTTCTAAGGCACATTGAAAGTCCAGTTATAAGCCCTTCTAATTGTTCAAAAACACTTCAAACCAATTTGTTTAGGAACTGTTTCCAATATTTAGTATGATTTTTTATTTTAATAAACTCCTCATGTACTCTCACACTCTCTACTAATATACCTCACCACATCATGTATCACTCACTAAATTACTGTAAAGCTACTGTACATTCATACATTTTGTAACTGTATTTGTGTGATAAGTTTTATATCAGCTTACTACGATAAATATATCAATTCTAACGTAACTATATACATAGTCATACTATTCCTATGCCATCATAAAAGACAGGAAGGCAAACACTAGGAACAGCATACCTGAGGAGGCTCGAACTCCCTCAGAGAGTTGTGCCTCGTGGTCATTAATTTCATTGGTCTCTTCATGTTCTTGAGTTGGGGTTGAATAGCTTGGTCCAGGGTTTAAAATTCCCTTCCTGTCACCTCCTGGCAGTAGGTCTACATTCACATTAACTTTGGGCTTATCTAGTGTCTCAAGGTGCTTCATCAATTTTGTCTTGAAGTGTGGGTCAGGTTCTGGGGTCCAGTGGCCGCAGCGGGGAAAGTTTTGTGGCACTGGGGGAACCATGGATTCATCCCCAATCTTGAATATAAGTCCCATCCCAACCTCCATATGGAAGCTGATGTGGCAATGGAAAAGCCAGTAGCCTGGAGAATAAGATAAAAATTGAGAAACAGGAACGCAGAAGATACAGTACAGTACAGTACAGTACTAAGAAAGCGTGACTGAGCGGAGTTAGAATGATATGGAGATTAAACGAGTTAAGTACTGCTTGATAAGAAACTATGAAAGGCTTAATATGGTTTAGTACATTTATACAAACGAAGCAGAGTACATTCATTCCTGTATAATTCAGCATACCTAATGAAAACTACAGTAATAATTAACACAGAGTATGCATGAGGAAATCAGAAGAAATGTTTGTTTATTCATTACTACTTCAGCAGACTCAAAGAATGACTAATAATTTACACTAGATTACACATAAGAAAAACCAGATAGAACTATTTTGTTGAAAAACACACCAGATATACTGAGTATAATAATTTGGTGACAAAAAAGGTTGGCATGATCTTAATGATGATGATGATGACAATTATGATCATTACACCAATACCTTAAGTAAGCAACACTTAAGTTTATTAAACTGAAAACTATCTATAACACAGCACCCATACTTAGTCACTTAAGTTTATTAAACTGAAAACTATCTATGATACAGCACTCATACTCTTATAGTCAATGATTCCTCTCTGACCTGGGTTGGTTGCCCAAAAGCGGATGACTGTATAGCCGCCATCTGGAACTGTGACTGAGTCCTTCATAGGTGGACGGTCAAAGTTTCTCTGGATAAGGCCGTTAGCATCCATTTCCTTGATCTGGGAAAGCACAGGAAAAAGCAGAAATGAGTTATTGTGTATAAGTGATCCTGGTTATAATTAGAGACATGTTTCAAAAATGTTAAAATTTTTCATACATTCAGGGTTGTATATTGGGGTAACTGGCAAATCAGATATATAGGTACCATAAAACTTTAAGTGGCAGTATTTCTGCAACAACATATGATGAGGACTCCTAGTTATCTATCTACAGTCAGATGACTTAATTCCAGAAGGGGTGGCCACAAATGAATAACCTCCATGTCATCCTGTCTGCCATTAGACTGCTCTCTCCCTCTCCAACTCACAAGCGCTCACTGATAGACCTCTCCAACCCATCTCTCCATCTCATCTTTGGTCTCCCCTTTCCCCTCCCCTACTCCACTTCACCCACATAAATTCTCTTTATCAATTTCTCATTCTCTGTTCTTTCAATATGGCCAAATGAGGACTTGCTGTGCTGTAGAGGGTCATGCTTGGACAAACTAAGATGAAGCATTAAAATGAAAGTGAAATTAATCAAACTAAACAAACCTTAGGCAGTTATCTAAATACCTTATAGTGCATGGTTTTGAGTTTTCAGAAACCTATCTACACAACTTACATGGTTCTTAGTTATTATGAAAGTTGTCTATACAATCTGCATGGTTTTGATTTCTGAGAAAGGTTGTCATGATCTCAACACATATTATCCATTATATAAAAGTTACCCTTCTCTGGAACATACAACAGTCACTTGTGTGACCTGTTTAGTCTGTAATATCTAGACATACAGCAATTAAAAACCCGAGGCTTATGGAGGACAAAAGACAGTTTAGATAAAGTATATGTGTATACTGGTAAACCAGTTGGTCTACTACAACATAATATAATCATACGATATCTGAGGTCATACACAGAAGGATAAGCAAGAAAAAAAATCAGTAAATAAATAAAAACAACAATGGTAACAATCAATCCAATTTTATTCCCTCTCAGATGCAGGGACTTAAAACTAGGCTACAGCAGCTCAGTACACTGAAAGGTAAATGACAAGCTTACTCTCCTAGGTGGCAGTACATGATGAAAAAAACTCCAGTCATCTCTTGGGAACTGAACCTATGTAAGGGGGTCCCTCACAGTGAGGCATCCTAATCACTAGCCCACCAGGTGCAGGCTCAATGTCGATTAAGGCCCATATTCATATACAGTACTCTCCTAAGCTTATGTTTTGTAAAGAATTGCTTGGATATGCATTTTTCACTTATAAAGTTATCCGTGCACTTCACAACATAACATAAAGGTGGCAAAATATGAACAACTTTACAACCTTTGGGCACAGTCAGCATTAGGGAGACTTGTTTTTCATCTAATCTGGTTAGTATCCTTCATATATACTTCCCAACATTAATTACACACTGACCTTTGCCATAGTGGTGTTCTCCCCCAATCGACCCATTGCCAACACATGGAACTTGTGGCCATGAAGATGGAAGGGGTGGTTTGCCCAGTACACCACACCTGTGATGGGAGGGCAGGTATTAAATTGATTATGGAGAGGGGATTTATATCATTTCACTAACTGTACCAGATAACCTATATGTCTGTCACAAAACTAACCATGAAACCTGTTTTTCAGGTCTATGGTCATAAGGAAAATAAACTAATCTTGACAAATGTGATGCATGGGGCATATGCATATGTACCAACACAATATTCATGCAGAGCACTGATGGAGAGGAGTTGCTTTCATTAAAAAGGATGTAACTATACTGTATGGAGAGGACAAGTGACCTTTCTTGAGACAAAAATACCATACAGTAAGTAGAATACTGTAATTTTATAACTTATTACTGTCCCACAAACAACTACAATTTTTTATTCTTTTATGGAAGAAGGAACCTAAGGCTTGAAGTCTGCAACAGCTGTCGTTTTTAAAGAAAAGCTAAGTATGATGAATTCAAACATAATTTCCAGTCACTCTAAGCAGCCTACACACACACTGCATTTAAAAGCCTTGAGGGCATAGACAAGGTGGTGGGGGGGGGGGGAAAATCAAGGGTGATGTTCAAGACCAAATTAGTTTGAGAAGCATGGGCAAAATGTATTTAAAAGTCTGAAGGAGATATGCAAGGGAAAAGACCAACTAAGGATGGCTGTTCAAGAGTCAGCCTGTAGTGTAAATGGACTTTGTCAGCATTTCCTCACAAATGTTTATAACTGATCCAGTGGTGTATATGGAAGGTAGTTACCACAATCTCCTCACAAAGTACGAACAGCTATTCTTCTCTGCTTTTTCCCATCCACTCAGTCAGTGTGATAATGTCTCTTATTACATCCCTGCTAATGACAGATGCTAATACTGTACTGCAGTGTGAGATTTGAGGAGCCATCTCACCATGGAGGAGATATAGACAGCTCTCACAAACCTCTTCAGTAAGACATTTTTATTAATCATGTTACCACCAAAGAATTAAACTCAGTTTAAGGGAAGACCTCTTGAAGTGACAGGATTAAATTCCCTCCAGCAACATCCAATCCCTTCACTCACCTTCATCCACCAGTATTATCTCCACAAGGCTGCCTCGCTCTACACTCAGGAGGTGTGGACAGTAGCAGAACTCAGAACCGCAGTTCCTGAGTGCAGTGGAGTTGCAAAACATTGATGAATCTACGTCCTTGGGCTGAGAGAGGGGTGGGGAGGAGGGCAGACGCAGAGTGATATGGTTGATCTGTGGCATGTACAGTCGCATCTTCTCTTTCACTGGAGTAGAAGAGATGTGATAGTTAGGGATACTGTAGGGGTAGGTATTCATGGTGTAGATGGGGGTGGGGTAGTGATAATGTGTCTGTGCAGTGTAACTGAGGTGTATTTACATGGTCTGGTGGAATGCAAGTATGGGGTACTGTTGACATGTTGCTGTTTGGCATAGTAATGTGGTAGGACTGTTGTGTGACTATACTGTAGGTGTAGCAGTGGACTGGGTGAGGTGTGTTGGGGGTGTGGGCTTGTCTTGTGTATTTGTGTGGTAGGTGTGGGGTTTTGTGTTGTAAATGTATTGTTGGGTGGTGTGATACAACGTGGGGGTGTGGTAAACATTTGTACAATGAGTGACTAGTGGTATGGTTATGTATACTGTGTGGTAGTGAATGTAACCAGTGGTGTTACTATGATAATATGTGTGGTTAGTGGTAGGACTGAGTGGTAAGAGGTGAATAATGGTAGGAAATGGGGCTAAATTATCTAAAATGACTTGATCTGCAGTAATGACACTGAATTGGTCACTGCCAGCAAAGAGAAGCTACAGTACCGAACATGAAGGGCATTTCAAGCCTCTGAAGAAAAGTAATTAATTAGTCTCCTTTGTTGCAGCCACAATGGATGAGATTCCAAACTATGGTCTCAGGTATGCATAAGATGGAAAAAGATAAACACTGTAACTCCCTAATGACCAAGTAACAATTAATCTAAGAATTATTTGAATATATAGTAATCATGAAAGAAGGCACAGATCTAAAAATATACAGATATATATCATATAAAGTTAATTATTTCAGAAAAGGATTGACTGTGATGAAGTAAACTATCAGAAAATGAGCCTGATAAACCATCCATCTGAATAATACAAACATTTATAGAAAACACATGTAATCTTACCAACTGTCAACTTTACAGTATGAGACAAGATAAGTGTTCAAACTAAAGGATAAAAATTTGAATGCTCAAAGAGGTTGTTTTCCTTGGAGCATAACATAATGATATGACAAGGCAAAACTTAGAAGAAAAATGTAACAGTGTGGCAATTTTGACGAACCTCCAAAGAAAGGGTAAAAGTCAGGATGATGGAAGAGGTGGTTGTCCTTAGAGTAGAAGTCAAAGTTGAGCCAGAACTGGTGGTCTGGTGTGCGACTGAGGCTCTCTTTGCCTTCACTGCCCTCGTACGAGATGCCTTCCAGGGATCGGACATCAGCAGCGGTCAGGAAGGTTACACCATCTCCTGGGGCTGCATTCAGTTTGTTCAATAACTGTGGAGAAAAGTTTACTCATTATTTTTCATGTACTTCAAATGAGTGGGAAGCAATGACACTACACTGTCAGGCCAAATGGTTTTCTGTAACCATACATTGGATGGTAACCATATAACCAACAAAAGGATGTAAGACAGTGACAAACATACAGAATGATTAATAAACAAATAAATGTTTCTTTCTTCTTTTGTTTTTTTCTCTTACAGAGATTTTGGGATGAATGACTGGTCTCCCTCACCTCGAATGTCTAGAATGAGTAGCCTTGTCCTGGGTCCCTACACTTCTTGTGGAGCAATAAAGAACTTGAACTGCTTGAGAGCTGTAAGAGTCTATACATTCAACAAAAGGCTGCAAGACAGATGGTGTGAACAGACAGAAAGATTAATCATTCATCATCGTCATCATCTAATCCGATGTTGCCCTTATGAGAAGCAAAGGAGCCCAGGGCTAGGCAAGTTGGTCCTGACATTTTAAGATGAGAGTGACCAGCCTCACTCATGAGTGGCATTACGTGAGCAATAAACCCCAACCTTCCCTTGGATATAAATCGACTCAGGCTCAACCCGGTTGGAGCTCCTAAATTACCCACTAAACCACAAGGCACCACAGTTTGGTTATACGGCTACCACCCAGCATAGTAAATGGTTTCCTGGTGTACATGAAACCATTTGGTTTGTCATTCAGTGTAGAGTCAACCACACACAGAAGGAAATAGAAAGAAAAGGAAAGAAGGAAGGAAGAGAGGAAAAGGCAGAGAGATTAATAAACAAATACTTTTTTTTCTCTTACAATGACTTGGGGATGAATGACTCATACCCTTCACCTTAAATGTCTAAAATGAGTAGCCTAGGCCCGGGCCCTTACACTTCTTGTGAAGCAACAGAGGGCTTGGATTGCTTGTGAGCTGTAAAAGTCTACATAGTCAGTAATCACTTAATTTCTAAGAGGCATGCTGGCAAAATGCTTCTTGACATAAAGCAGCTCAAAGTGACACCCACTTTCTGATTCATGACTGTTATTATAAAAAAAAAAAACTTTTTTTTTTTTTTAATTTCAAAATAAGTTTAATCATGAGCAACTTTCAGTGAAACATATGTTATTATTTGTCAGCAACTTAATTATGGAATATTTTAAAGTGAAACAATTTTTTGTGGTAGGTGGGGGCGCTCACCATCCACTCACTCGATGTGGTGCTCCTTTGGGTGTCTACCTTTTCTTGTCTTCCTTCCTTCCTAGTCTGTCTTTCCTTTCTTCATTAATTCCTTTTCCTTCTGCCTACGAATGACCTTACACTCCCTCTTGTGTCTTTCTTTCCTTCATTCTTTCCTCTTCCTTCTGCCTGTGAGTGACTCTACATTGAGTAACAAGCCAAATAGATTCCTATACATCAGGAAACCATTTACTATGCTGGGGGGTAACCATATAACCAAATTATGGCAACTGGTGGTTTAGTGGGTAATTATGGTGCTCCAATCAGATTAAGCCTTATAGAGTTTATATCCAATGGGTGGTTGGGGTTTATTGCTCGCATTAGGCCACTCAGGGATGAGTGAGGCTGGTCATTCTCATCTTAAATGTCAGGACCAACTTGTCCAGCCTCGGGTTTCTACACTCCTCATGGGGCGACATAGGACTGGATGATGGATGGATGGATTAAACAATTTTAAATAAGAGCTAATTGTACATTGTATAAGAGCAGGTCACTTGCCAGGCCTGGGCGAATGGTTGAGCTGTAGTCTATATCCTCGAGGCTGCCAGGCAAACCCTCCGCCCCCTCATACCGCAACACTGCAACCTGAAAGATGCAAGCAAGTTAAATACTATCTTAGGTTATGGAGAAGTAAATCATGTACAGTCAAGTGAACTTATCCACAAAAATACAAATATTTAATGCTCACAACACTTGTGCCACTAGATACTGTACAGTACCAGGTACCTGTTAAATTATGGTACACCAGCATTCATCTACAGATAACAGTCTCTTAACAATCAACTGATATGCTACTGGTACACAAGTGGGTGTGTCTAAGTTGTAACATTCTATTATACAGTTTGAAGCTGCTGTACAATCACCAAGCCTTTGTGTCTAAATGCTTTCAAGCATTACTTGTTAAATATTGTGTTTTGCTCTTCTGGTTTTCTGTGAGATAATACTAAAATGGCTTAAAGGATGAAGTTTGAGTGCCTTCCCCTACCTATAATTCCATATATGCTACACCTAAAGTATTTCACTGTAATGGAGTTCTGCTTTAAGTTGAAAGCATAACTGTAAAGACTATGAAAAAAAAAATCCTCACAGTGTTGACTTTACTGAGAACCTCATATATATTCCTATATATCCTGCAAACTGGCAAGCCCATTAACCTTATGTTTCATCTTACAGATGTGGGTTATGTCTGAAACTATACTGGTTATTAGGATTATAACAATTCCACCTTGAAGCTATTGATATTGCCTAAGCACACAATAGTAATCTGTATACAAGAGACTGTTCATACAGCATTTTGGATCACTTTAATTTCATGTAAGGTGCCACTACCACTTGTAACTTAAATTTTTTTCGATTTGTGAGTATATCATATACTACTTCGGGGATAGTGCAGTAGTGGGGCTCTGGCTGGGGAAAGATGTGCACCACTGCACCATGGTTTAAAGGCAAGGTTGTGGTGGGAGGTTCTTCTGACATGCTTAATGCTGCCAAGAACATTGGTGGTCTCCTACAGCTTATATGATCAGCATTGTGGCAGCCTAGTCTTGGGTTCTCCAAGGTCTCAGAGAGATAAGAAAGGTACTGGCTGTTACTGTTATTGTCTTAATGAACAATGGGCAAATGGATGTGTGCATCATGCCCCAATGGGTACTCTGCTGACACTTCTACTTTTAGGCATTCTTTTCCTAATTTCTATACTTTTTATTTTTTTATGCAAGGAAGAAGGAATCAATGGCCAGGAGCCTGCAAATTGTTCCCTCCAAGAAAAAACAAAAACAAGATAACAGAGAGCCAAATTCAAGAATCATTCATTTTGGCACTTCATTTTTTAATGGAAAATAAAGAGAGAGTAGCTACTGATGATGATGAACTATCAAAGAAGACTATCATGAGGATGAAACAGAGGACAATCTAAAGGTACTCTACTGTATTTCACAACTGGCCTATGACCTTTATAGTACTGTAGCATTGTACTTCCATTAAAAAATATATATATATATACATATATCCAGCCACCTCTGAGAAAATGATGAGTGCAAAGTACAGCTACCACTCCAGCTACAGTATTCTGACACTATACAACCTGGATTACAAAAACAAAGAGCACAATATAGGCATGAAATATGCTCAATATACAATTTACTACAATTATAGCAATGATTGGATGAGTACTGTATATGAATCAGGGGTGCTGAACTAGTTTATGGGAAGAATATGCATCAAGAGAAGCATGCACCTGGATAAGTGACCTAATGCATCAAAAGACCAATCCTGATCTTCACAAGCCAGTATGGGGACTGATTAACTTTCCATATAAATAACAGGACGAATACGGTTTAAAAGGAGTCATCGTTCTAATAGGGTTAATGGTGAAATCTTTGTCTATCTCCTTCATTATGAAGGACCTCTATGAAGCTAAGCAACATCATCTTGCAGGAGTTAAAAAAAAATCATACTAAAGGAGATTATTACATCATTCACACTCCAGTACATCATCAAAAGCTCAAGTGCCTTGCCTGATGTGCAGACTTAAACCGATCATCACAGTCAAGGAGTCCCTGGAACCTGATCCAGTAAGATGCAACAGGTTTGTCTGCTGATATCACAAAGTCCCAACGCTCACCTCCAAAGATGGTCAGGGAATCCACTGTGGAAGGGAAAAAAAAGTAGATGCATTAGTTTTATTTCTGTTGCTGGTGTTCATACTGCTTCATTCTTTTTGACCTGGCTACCATGGCCAGGTGCCTGATGGATCTGAAATCGAGTGCTGTTGTTCATACTTTGTTCATGAGACAGGTAATTCTGAATGTACAGAAATGTTTCTAAATGCTCCTGTTGTACGGCAGATATACGTATAAATATGAGGTTGAAATAAATTTTTTCTAAAATTTCACCCAGTCTTAATGTGTACAAAAGAAAAAATGATATTGTGTGAACGCACTGTAGGGAGGGGAAAAAAGAAAATGCTTGGTTTCCTGTGAGATGATGATGCATTTTCGTGCCACAAACACTTCCTAAGGGACTTAGTGTTATACTGCCCCTATTTAAAGAACTTCATGGAAAGTGTAGTGCTTATCAAATGGATGACCTTCCCAATGTCACTGGCAAAAATAAGAGATTACAACAAAGAAAGATGAGGAACAATAAGATACGGGAAGAAATAGCTGAGAGCCAACAAGAAAAGTGGACAGAGCAGATATTAAGAAGAGCAAAAACAGAACAGTAAGACAGTAAAATGAGTTTACAACCTATCAAAAGGAGAAGTACTGTATTGGCACAATACTATACTTACTACAGTATACATACAAATTGCCAAGTCCCATAAATCACCTCAATAAATAATTTCTTGCACTACTTAATACTTTCTAACATTATTACCTTCTTTCTATCTATCTGTCTATTGCCAGATGCCATAATCCCATAAGAGGTGGCCATTTGACTCTGAGTTATTTGTTTTACAGGGAGGGGCACTAACCCTCCACCAACCCACTTGTTGACACGTAGGGAGCATGTATGGTTTGGTTATATGGTTACCACCCAGCGTTGTAAATGGTTTCTTGGCTTACAGGAAACCATTTGGCTTGTCACTCAATGTAAAGCCACCTGTAAAGAAAAGGAAAGCAATAAGAAGTGACAGGAAAGATGGGAAAAATAGGAAGAGAGGAAGGCAGGCACAGAAAAAGAATGATAAAGGCTAAGGAAGAAGTAGGCAGCACTACGTCACATGAGTGGATGATGGTCGCCACCACCTACCACTTTCTCACTCTCCTATTTTCTGCTTCTATAGTCTCACCTCCATTACCAACCCCTCCTTTCTTAACACTTTCCATTTTCATATTTTCATGTACCACACTTACAACTAAATACTTTAAAAATTCTCACTTCTGTAACTTCAGTACACTTCTTGTCCATGTGAGTTTTTTCCCCCTAATCCTACTTTCTCATCTCTCTCACTCAGTAACTAATGCCCCTTCTCCTCCCAAATTTATTCCTCTTTAATCTCTTTGTAAAATTCCAATATTTACCAAAACGGCTTCTGTGTCTACTGCTCAGTCTCTACCCAAAATTGTTCCATAACACTCTCCTCCAGTTACTGCTCAGTCCAGTATCTCTCTTGCAAATCTCCAATTAAATCACAAAGTACTGTTTCTATCTCATCTCCAACTCCAACTCCCTCTCTTCTCCCAGTATTGCTACACAGCATTCTCTTCTAATTCCATCTTCCCTTCTCCATCCAAAGTCAGTCCTTTTCTGTATATTATATTTTAGTACTTCTCATGCAACTCCTCTTCCTCACCTGAAATGAAATATTCCTCCATTTCCCTCAACAATTCCTCTTAAGCTAAAGAAAAATTACAATATTACTTAGAAAGCTCATCCTCCTAATGCATAGTACCAACTATACGAAAAATGTTATACAAGTACTGTACTGTGGAACACATCCATGACTCATAATAAGGACTACTTGTCTTCCTATTATCCCTTCTTCTTTGTGTCTCCATTACCCCTTCTTTCATGTATCTTCATTGCCCCTTTTTTTATTTATCTCCATTACCCCCCCCCATTTTTTGTACCTCCATGAACCCTTTTTCCTTGTATCTCCATTAGCCCTTCTCAGTACTTGTATCTTCATGAGCCCTTCTTTCAGATATCTCCATTACTACTTCTAACAATACTACTAACCCTGCAGTGGAGAGATGGGGCTACCATCAGTGGCTATCGGGGTGATGGTGTGGTTGTCAACAGAGATGATGATAGGGCAGTTCTGTATGCTGTTGCTCAGGATTCGGATCCGGTGACGTTTACCCTGTGGAAATAATTATGGCATTAGCATTGTTATTATTCATTCATCCACAGCTTTCATTTCACCCTCTGCAGTCCATTAATTTTGACCGTCTGTCCATTAATAATCCATTAACAGATACTCAAACCACACAGCTCCTTCAGTGTATCTGCAACTAAAGCTCCCTCATACAGATGACTACTGAACTCAGGTGACTGTAAGTAATTATGGTCACCAAGACAGAAAGGTTACTGAACTCCCCCCAAGCCACAAGACGGTATGAAACACTCTTCAGTGCAGATGCCTAATCTTATGTCTTAATTCATTAATGACTTTCAAAATGTTACACTCTGAGTACAATAAACTCTCATCACATGGCTAACATTAAACAGCAAACCCCATCACATACATTGCAGTCTCAAGTCTTTAAAAAAAGGAGGGGAGGGGGAGCATGAGACAGCACCAGTACGTTTGGTTGAAAAGCTCTGCCTCTTAGGGATTCAAATTGACATGCAAAGTAGATGACCTTCATTACAACTACCACAATACAGCACTCAGTATCTTCTTTCCAAACTTGCCAAATTTTCACTTTTAATCCAGCATTTCATCATCCTTTATCTTCTACATCCACATTCTCATTTCTGTTTCAACAGACTACTAACTTTAACCCTCAACTAAATCACTTCCACCATCAGTAGTCCTTATCCCACTCCAACCATCTACCTTCTACACCTCTCCTTCCCTAAATCCTCTTATCCACTTATGCACTCCACACCTACTTTTCTCCCTTTCTCTGTCCAATACACTATAATTATACAAACTTTCTTGGGTTACAATTTCATTCATTCACCATTTATCATCTAGTCCAGTGTGTCCAGTGTTGCCTCATGAGGAGTGTAGGAGCCCGGGGCTAAGCAGGTAGGTCCTGACATTCAAGATGAGCGTGATCAGCCTCACTCTTTCCTGAGTGGCAGTATGTGAGCAACAGACCCCAACCACCCCTTTGATGTAAGCCTACACTGGCTCAATCCGATTGGAGCATCCTAATTACCCACTAAACCACCAAGCGTCATAATTTGGTCATATGGTTGTCATCCAGAGTGGCAAATGGTTTCCTAGTGTACAGGAAACCATTTGGCTTGTCACTCAGTGTAGAGCCAAGCATATACAGAAGAAAGAGGAAAGAATGAAGGAGAGAAAGACAGAAAAGGAAAGAATGAAGGAGAGAAAGACAAGAGGAAAGAATGATGGAAGAGAGGAAAGGGCAGGCATGCAAGAGCAGCACTACATCATGTAAGTGGATGGTGAGCGCCCCCACCTTATGGATAAGATTTTTGGTTTATAATTTTCTTTTCACTCATATGGTTACCTTACATCTTATGGCCAAACTAAAGTGAATATTAAAGAGAAAACAGAAAATAAAACAATTTCTAATAATAGTAGGCTGCTATTGGGATTTGTTTATCCTCCAAACTGGCAAGACCCTTGATAAAGCTGATCCCAGATTCCTGATTCTTAAACAAACTTATGATCTATTCCCAGTCGTAATTTTTTTGCATGACGGAAAAGAAAATGGGAATGCAGAGTTCCCACGTACTCTGTTTCCCCTACAAAAACAAATATTGTATTGGTTATTAGAGGAAAATCATGATAAGCTATATTGTTTTCTGCAGGAAGAACATGGAAAGTATAGTGCAGATTCTACAGAATTTTCCTGTACAATATCTACCATATATTATCCCTCAAAACTTTCAACAACGAATCTATCATGTATGAGAATCCTACTCTAGTTCTGCTCCATCCATTCTCTCTCAGCATCCACTCACCGGCTTGATCACCATCTCATGTACAGGGGTGTAGTAATCCAAGCCATCCTGATGGAACTTGACATGTTTCCCTCGCCCATTTATCAGCAGGGTATAGGGCTTGTTGTCATGCTGTGGGTAAATAAGCAGGTTTTGTTAAACTTACACAGAACCAAATACTTATTCGATTTTATTTTGAATAGACAATGTGATAATACCAAAAGGTTAAAAACTTTCTTGATATAGTAAACTTGTAGTTGCAATGCAAGAACTTCAGTATCTTACTAAGGCAACACCAAACAGTTTTACTGAAATGAAAGAAACACTTAGTCAACAGGCTATGAACCTATTTTTGCCCTTATATACTACAAAAAGCTATTCCAAAACTGAAATAGTCTCTCAGTATCACGAATACATCAGCTGACTATTCTCATGAGTATGTCGATGGTAATATCTCTACTCACAGATGATGATGATATGCCACTCCTAGCCTGAATAAATTATTTGACAGTAGCATGAATAGAAGAGTTATAAACCACGTGCACTAACAGGGTTAACTTCGCCTCCTCTAACCTCTGTGTGGTGATGGTTGACGAACTTAGAAATGCCGAGGTCCTCCAGCCAGTCTGTGATGACGAGGGAATGGGCTAGGTCATCAATGTCATACAGGTGGCTCTGGGGGTCATGCTGCCTTGGTTCTCGCACCACCAGTGACCCAAACATTCCATCCGTCCGTTGCAAACCTGGGACACAGGAAAAATTGTGGATGAAAAACAGGTACGGCAAACAAAATTAGAAACAGACCAAAAAATCCAGGATCATTTCAACAGCATTTCCTTGTGACTAGAAGTATGTGTTTGTTATAGCACTGTATTCAAGATGGGGAGATAGCAATGTTATGTCAAGTTAAAGTGAAGAGAGTATAGTGCATCTTGTAGTTATTACTGGCAAATCTTATTATTGGTAAGTTTGTTAACCTTGAGACAATGAAGTGCCCCAACCCAAAGCTGATACAAAGGAATTATCTGTAACTCTTTGGATGCAGTGATTTTCTATGGGCTAAATATAACTGTCCAAGGTAAGCTAGAATAAAGTATAAGTCATAAGTCTTATATTCACTGTCAGGGTCACAAACTATCTCCAGGATAAAAAAAAAAATAAATAAATCTAGGTAAAAAATATTCTCCAGGGTGAGAAAAATATCTCCAGGGTCTAAAACTCAGGATTTAGTATTTTGAACCAAAGGTATAAGGTTTTGAACACAGGAGAAATTGTTTTAAATCCTGGAGTAGGGAGATATATGAGAGAGGGGGTGTAAGTTGGGGGGAAGGCAGGGAAATGGCAGGGGACAGGGCGACATGGCGGCGATTTGTTTGTAACCACCCCTTACGGGATTAAGACGTCTGGCTATAGATAGATAACAATAACTTCAGTGTTAAAACCGCTGATAAAGTAGTAGCCTACAAATAAAATAAAAAAGAAAAAGAAAAAAGGGTATAACACAAAATCTCTATCTTCAGTGTAAAAAAAAAAAACGCTGTTTAATCACTAAAAAAAAAAAGATGGATAAAAATAAGTCTATTCCTGGATTAAAAAAAAAAAAAATCCTAGGGTCTGAAACAATCTCGGGTAAAAAAACAAACAAACAAACAATTTTCAGTGTCAATGAAGAAAAGAAATTGCACAAAAATATTAGCTTAACTTTGGACTGAGAAATATTATTCCCTGGGTGAAAACAATATCTCCACATTAAAACAATATTGCCATGGTGCAAAACATTATATCTCCAGAGTTCAGAACATCATCTCCAAGGTTCAAAGTAATACACATGGTTCAAAAACAGTTCAAAATAATATCTCTGGGATTCAAAGCAACAATTCCAGGGTTCAAAATATCTCCAGAATTTAAAAAAAAAAAAGCTCCAGGATTTAAAACAATTTCTCCTGTGTTCAAAACCTTATACCTTTGGTTCAAAATACTAAATCCTGAGTTTTAAACACCCCCAGGGTTCAAAACAAAATCTCCAGCATTCAGAACAATATCTCCAAGGTTCAAACAAGATCTCCAAAGTGTAAAGCAATATCTCCAAGGTTCAAAACAATATCTCAAAGATTCAAAGCAATATCTCCAGGGTTCAAAGCAATATACACAAGATTCAAAACATTATCTCCAAGGTTCAAAGCAATATCTCCAAGCTTCAAAGCAATATCTCCAAGGTTCAAAACAATATCCCCGCCACCTACCGGAGTGAGAGTGCCAGTAGTGAGTGCCAGGCTGGTCCGCCAGGAAGTGGTATCTGCAAAACAAAGAAGAGAATTGAATATAAATTAATAACAAAAATTATAACAGATAAATACGTGTGTGTGTGTGAAAATGGAATAAAAGAGAAAGAGAGAGAAGGAGGGAGGGGGAGGCAAAAAGGTGTGGGCCAACCAAGAATGAGGGGGCGACCTTGAAATGAAGAATTTCTGTGCTTAATCATCCGTACACACCAAACAAGCAATCTTTTATAATCATTCATTTGTCAGTTACTTTCACCCAACCCTCATACCTTGCCTGCATATTATCAAACGAATAAATATGCCTAAAAGCTGATTTGTTATGATCTGATTTACTGGTATTCATTCAGCAGTCGGCACTGATAGAAAACATTTGTCATGCGATTTCAATTTGAGTACATTCATTTTCATAGCTGCCTGTACCTGTCATACTCACAGGTGTACAGTTAGTATCCAGCTGCACAACAGAATAAACCCCGACTACAAAATGGAATCACCAACCACACAAACTTTCAGTAACCACGCTTACAACCACATCACACTCGGGACGCGTTTCTAACTCGTATATATTCCACTAACCACTTACATCCACACCACACTCCTAGCATACCCCACAGCTTCCACACCACACAAACTGCTAGCGTACCACAAATCTTCCACGAATTACTAGCAGCCACACCACACTCTTTAGCATACACCAAGGAACGACGAGAATTAGTGGTGCGTGAGTCTTACCCACATTGCCACACCATTGCGTCACACAGGGTTGAAGCCCACACGTGAACCTGCAGCTAAGTCACCAAAAGCACATGAGGACTGAGATAAATGCCCTGCCACTTAAAACAATTAGATAATAATCAATAGTACCCGATCACACATACCTGCATGCATTATGTACCATCATCATCATATCATTATTATTATTACCGTATTATTACTACTGGGGCCAGTGCCCAATGCCCCCTCCCTCCTGGATCCGCCATCGCTTTCATGTTATTTAAATGATTTTAATAGGAACTGAGTTTACATCAGCAACGTAAAAGAGGATACAAACGTGTGACTGACAGAAACGGTGAATCACCAAGAAAGCGGTGTTCAGAAATCCTCCCCGTCGCTAGCAAACTTAGCCAAGAGCAGGCCAATTTTGGTCGAGAGAAACCCAGACAGCTGCAAAAAATTCCCCACACATCCTAAAACAGCAATAATAATAATAATAAAAAAAAGTCCTTCATTCGCCACGAACCTGCCAAACAATATAACTCTCACAGTAGGAAAACGTTGAAATGGGGTGAATGTGTCAAGTCATGGCGGCGCGAGGTGAGGTGAAAGGCAAGGTGTGGCATCATCGCCTCCCCATCGCCAGGAAAGGGACAGTTCCACCATTTTGTGTGCATAGAGTCTCATTTTTTTTTTCCGGTGGATGAATAGTAGTGTGATTAGTCTCGTGAGGAAATTAAAGCGGTCTTCGTTACCAATAAAACTTACATACATGCAAAAATAATAATAAATAAACCAAAAGGGGGGAATATTCAGGGCTCAACATGACGACTGTTGGCCTCTAATCTCAACCTCAAGGTCGGAGGGGTCGCATGCACAGCCTTCCTAAGCATTAAGTTGCATATCATTTTGTTTTGCTTTCATTCATACGTCTGTTTTAAAAAATCGCATTGTAGACTCTGTAGCTCCTTTTTCTCAGCGATTTTTTGTTTTCAATGCATATAACCCCTTAACGTTCTCTATTATGTCATTTATATCGTTTAGTATCGACACCGACTGCATCAATAACATATAAGAGTATACTGAGGTGTAATGAGAATAAATCGCCGTGGAAGAAGAGTTACGGAATCTGCAAAGGCCACTTGTAAAACGGCCCATAGAGCTAACGAAGAACTTCACAATAAAATCATAAAAAATAATTAAATATGAGAAACAAAACGAACTGATAAATAGTTAAATGACTTATTTATTCTGAGAACACATAGGAGCTTCTATAAATAAGACTCCTAATATTACCTGCATGCCATATTAATTTAGAAATCCGATGACTGTGTTTATGAAGCTTGCAACACCATGTCAAGGTCGCTAGCTTTGCAACTGCTTTCTCACATAGGTAACTTGACAACAGGCTGCACTGTTCAAACTACAGGCGCATAAAAAGGAAACCTGTACAATAATAACAATGGTATATAACTACGGCCTATCCACTATAATTTTTGGCGAGGAACAGGGTCGCGGTGGTGATGACTGTTATT
>JAGKTI010014061.1:0-22177 GCA_018397915.1 Birgus latro
TGTATGTGGGGAGCCTCCCCACACATGAGAGTTGTACTCCACACAGGGGCGAATAAAACCCGTGTATAAAGTCAGCAACTGTGCAGGGGTAAAGAAGGTTCAGAGTTGGCTTAGCACACCTAATCTCTTGGAAGCAGATTTCACAAGAGATGTAATATGTTCTTTCCAAGATAAATATAACCCTTTCACCCAATCCAGTATTCCCTGCCTTTTCTAAACTCATCTACTTCATTACAATAGCTGTAATTTTTCATCTAAAATTATTTTTTGTACTACATATGCATGGTACAGGCCATTTCCTGGGGCCTGCAGCTATTTGCAGGTAAGAAAATCTCCTGGGATAAAGATGCCTCAGGATTTGAAATAATCAACAATGTTTTATTAACAAATTTTGTATTAAAGCCAAAAGACCTATGCTTAAAACTTAGTGTTTGATTGAAATAGGTAACGTAAGTATTTCAGTCATTCTAACGAACCACATCACTCTTATCGGGTAATTATACCTAACTTTATCTTAATTAAATCAACTTATTATTTTGGTGCAAAAACGAATTACCTATTTCAATAATGAACTTACATGATTGCATATATTTGTTAGTCTACCGGTACTTTTTTCCCCCCATTCTTTAATTGTAAAAGACCAATAAAGCTGGTGAAAAATACACCCCTAACTAACCATTTACCAACACTGACCTAACCCTGATATCTGTAATTTTTGCCATGTAATATTGTATTGTACATATAGTCTGCTTACAAGTTATAGATTTATTTGGCCTCAAATATGAGGGGGAAAGCTGTACTGTACCCAGCTAGGTACTGTGACTCATTATTTTAGCGATCACTGCAACTGCTGAATGAATCAGCTACTGTATACACTTGAATTGCATATGATGTACTTCAAGAAGCACCCTATTATCAGAAAATAAATAATTTTCTTAATCACTTTCCCGTGCCAGTGCCATATTCAACTATATTGAGGCAGAAACTTAATTGGCTTTCCCTCAAACGTGATAGCTACAGCACTGAGTTGGCTAACACACAAACTTTGATATTGCTGCCGTTTCAAAAGTCTATTGAGAATTTCAACAGGTACTGTGAAATTAATTTCTGAGCAGAATTTATTGTTATAATTCAATTTACTGTGCACCACGTTGCCACCCCACCACACGGGAAGTTTTGTTTACTTGTATTCGCTACAGAAACGCTTAGTCTTGTAAAATTTTCTGAACAGCTCTGGATATCTCATAGATTTCAGCATGCCAAGGAAAATTTTATTCCCGAATTATTCAGTGTTTATGAATGGAAAAACGATCTATAATATTTATGAATATTTAAGTTTGTTACACGAAAGGGGTGTCTCTTGTGGCGTGTATTCCACTGAGCTCTATGGTGTGGAGTGGCTATCTTCCCTGCGAGCGTGTGATTTTGGCCGCCATATTGGAACATCAGTACTCAAATTCAGATTCAAATACTTTATTTCCACTAAGCAGTGGTTATTAATAAAGATACGCTCGTCGCTTATAATACAAAAACATATGTGGATTATGATTTTTTTCTGCCTAGTTCAACGAATTATATGGGGTGTATTTAGCCAAGGAGTATAAAACAACGCTATAGGTTGCTGCATGCAGAACTTAGCCCTTTTATGGCACTAAGACAGAAAAAGGTAATGGCAGAACGGGAAAAGATAGTGTGGTATGAACGTTGAAATGATAGTGATGTTGAAGCTGTTTTGCGTCGAAGTAATGGTGTTGAAATGATGTGGGAAGTCCTTAGACTATCCATGCCATGAAATCGAATGTCCAGGTTGATAGAGGCAGGAGGAAATATGGAAATATCGACACGAGAGTGTGAACAGAAGAGAAGAGGACATAGAGAGAAAGACTGGAGATAAATGGGCCCGTTTTAGTCGCCTCATTCATGCAGGGATACTGGGGAATCTTCCCGCCCCACCCCAGGGGGCAGTAATGTTATAAAATTAAAAAGATATATTTCATACTTGTGAAATGTAACGCCATCTCTCTTCAGTGAATTCCTGTGCCCATTTTTGTATCCGTATGCTGCACAGTGGACCATGGCACTAGATTTTCCGGAATCATCAGCTGCTTTCAAAAACCCACAGACCAGCTCAGTATAAAAACGCGGGCATCAGGCGTAGTGTAACATGGCTGCCGGTACACCAGCGCCGCCCTGGCGGCGGCTACATAAATTACGCGGTGCTACCCATGAGAAAGCCTCTTCATACAGTAGAGCTCAGTGATTTATTCTCCTGTCACATTCCATTACTATTTTGCACCATAACCATCAGACGAACATCTAGCATGAACAGCAAGTTTATTTACGGTACGAATTTCGGGAACGTCAGACGCTCACACTCGGTAATAATGGCTTTTAGTTTTTATCGTACGCCCTCAGTGTCAAAACTCACAACCACTGGCAGCACCACTTAGAAGTTGTACCTCTGGAGGGCAATTCCGTGAATTTTAAGTTTCCTAGCTCTGTTTTTTTTTTTTTACGCAAGGAAGAAGGAACCAAAGGCCAGGAGGACACAAACCTTTCCTTCAAAAAAATAAAAATAAAAATAATAGAGCGACATTCAAGATATACGTTCATTTCGAGATGCCTGGACTCAGTGTTTGAAGGACTGGATATCATAAGAAGTAGGAAATACAAACAGAGGGAGACAGTTCCAGAGGTGACCTGTTGCATAAATGAAGGACTGGGAGTAACGGTTAACTCTTGCATTAGAGAGTTGGACAGAAAAGGGATGAGAATTTCTTGCTAGACGGGTGCTATGCACCTGTCAAAGAGGCGAAGGAATGCAAGCAGACAGTTCAGAGGAGCAATGACCATTGAAGTAGCGATAGAAAAGAGATAAAGATGCAACAGTGCAGCGAAGAGACAGACGTTGAAGGAAGCCAGTAAGACAAGGAGAGTTAGTGCGACGAAAAGACTTTGACTCCACCTTGTTGAGAAGAGCTGTGTGGGGGGAGCCTCCCCACACATGAGAGTTGTACTCTACACAGGGGCGAATAAAACCCGTGTATAACGTCAACAGCTGTGCAGGGATAAAGAATGTATGGAGTCTGCTTTTCACACTTAATCTCTTGGAACCAGATTTTATAAGAGATGTAATATGATCTTTTCAGTATGTTTATGGATGATGCAGGATTAAGCTGGATATAATTAAGCATTAGTGGGTACTCCTGTTGGAGCTTTTGTCGAGTTGATAGGTGTAAGAACTGCGTCTTTGATGCATTAAAAAAATATATATTTATATACTTTTACCCCAATCAGAGGTACGAGCCAAGTCAGACATTAGGTGTGCCATAGCCTCATCCCTTGCTTGTTGAAGTAACTGCTGAGATGGACTCTGCGGGAAGCAAATGGAAAAGTGAAGGATGGGATAATCAGCGTATGAGTGGACAGGGTTAGATTTACAATTTAGGTCACTAATGAATAAAAGGAAGAGAGTTGGTGATTGGACAGAGTTCTGAGGAACACCACTGTTGATAGATCTAGGAAAAGAACGGTGGTCGTCTACAACAGCAGCTATAGAACGACCAGAACGTAAGCTATATATGAAGGCACAGAAAGAAGGATAGAAACCGTCAGGGGGCAGTTTGGAAATTAAAGATTTATGCCAGACTCTATTGAAAGCCTTTGAGATGTCAAGTGCAATGGCAAAGCTTTCGCCAAAGTCCCAATAGGAGGATGATCAGGAGTGTGAAAGGTAGGCGAGAAGATCGTCAGTGGGGCGCCATTGGCGGATCCCATATTAACAATCAGAAAGAAGGTTGTGATAGGATAGATGTTTTAAAACTTTTCTATTAAGAATAGGCTGGAAAACTTTTGAGACACAGGATGTTAGAGCAATTGGGCGATAGTTAGAGGGATGGGAATGGTCACCCATCCTTGGGACAGGCTGAATGACAGCAAACTTCCAACAAGAATTAAGGTACATGTTGATAGACAAAGGCAAATGAGGTTACCTAGGCAGGGTGTAAGCACAGTACAATTCTTGAGGACAACAGGAGGGATCCCATCAGGCCCATATGCCTTGATAGTATTAATGCCAGTGATGGCAGAAAATACATCATTTAAAGAAATTTTAATGTCAGCCATGAGAAAGTCAAAGGGGGGAAGTGACGGAGGAACAGCACCGGAATCGTGTAAGGTGCAATTGGAGGAGAAAGTCTGAGTGAAGAGATTTGCTTATCAGTAGATGAAATAGCTACAGAGCCATCAGAGTAGAAAAAAAGGAGGGAAAGATGATGAGGTAAAGTTGTTAGAAAGATTTTTGGCAAGGTGCCAGAAGGAGCAGGAAGAATTCGAGTAGGAGAGTTGAGAGCATTTAGTACGGACGAAATTATTTTTAGCCGAGCAACGAGCAGTTATTGCATGAGTCAGGGATGAAACATAAAAAGATGTGATTCAGGGGTGGGTTGGCTCTGGTACCTATTACAGCCCCTCTCATTGTTGTGGACAGCATTAGAATAAGCATGATTAAACCAAGGCTTTCTTGCATTAGTCAGAGGATATGAGAAACAAATGTATGCTTCCATGCTCGAGCGAATAACCTCCGTAATGCGCAAGGCACACTCAATACTCATTCCAGGGAAAATCAAAGAAGTACTGCCTGAGGGCCTCCCAATCTGCAGCTCCAAAGTGCCACAACTGATATTTCTTTGGAGGGTCCACAGGCAGTACTGGAACGATATGACAGGTTAAGGTAAAAAGGTTGTGATCAGAGGAGCCCAGTGGAGAAGAAAGATTAACAGCTTAAGGAGAAGATTAGTTATAAGGTGGAGGTCAAGTATGTTGGAACTCTCTCCTAGGCGGTCAGGGATACGAGTAGGGTGCTGTTCAATCTGCACCAGGTCATTAAGGATAGAAAAGATGTAGTCTTGTTCACCAGGTGGATCAGTGAAAGGAGAGGAGAGCCAACGGTGGTGGTGAATATTGAAATCTCCTAGAATGGAGATTCCGGAGAAAGGAGAAACGGATAGGATGTGTTCCATCGTAGATGTAAGATAGTCAAAGAATTTTTCAAAGCCAGTAGAATTAGGGGATAAGTAAACAGCACAGATATATTTAGTCAGAGAATGACAGGAAAGTCGAAGCCAGAGAGTGGAGAATTCTTAAGAATCAAGTTCTGGAATACGAGAGCAAGACAAGTCTTTGCATACATACAACAGCCACTTTTGGCTTTGAAATGAGTATAGAGAAAATAGGAGGATACAGAGAGGGGATTGTTATCAGTTGCCTCAGACAGTTGTGTCTCAGTTAAGAAGAGGTAAGGTTTAAAGGAGGAGATGTGGTGCTCAACAGAGAAAGTTAGAGGAAAGCCCGCGAATGTTGCAGAAATGAAGTGAGTCAGTCGTTCCAGGAAACTCGTTGGGTCGTCACTGGGATAGGGGAGGATGGTGGGGGCATTTTTTATCCCCCCACCCCGGGGACTTAAGACCGTAGTATTAAAATGGAGTGTGCGACAGTGTAAAGAAGCCGAAAACTTTTGATAGTCCATTACTTTCCACTTACTCCTGCCAAATATGATCATCCTGCGTTTCATACTGCAGAGCATAGTCAGCAATGATGCAGAATGGTTGTACATTTGTATAAACATGTAACAGGCATCCACACTGAAAGTGTGGAACTTGTTCGAGTGAGCGAATGTGTTCCAGCGAGAGAAAGTGTTCCAGCAAGCCACTGAAATTTGACTTCAATACTTGACGAAATGTAATGAATGCTTAATTTGCTTCCCTGACATTTTACTGCAGTTGTCTTCAGAAAGACAGCAACTTGCTGGGCTGTACATGTAGTAAAAGTATTCAAATGCTGACTTTGCTTTTTGCTCACAAATATCGCTTTCACCAAATCTCTCAGTGCGCTCCAATTCGAATCAGAAATAAGAAATTCAAAGTTTGTTTCGTCGATCAGGGTAGTGTTTTAGTTTGACTCGGATTCAGTCAAAAACTTCCATAAAAATACAAACAGAAGGTATTATTTGTTCTGAAAAGGCAAAACCTGGTTGCTGTCAGCAATTGCCGGAAAATACTGCTGCGCTGCTCACGCAACCTTAGACTGTCACTTCTTGTTCTTGCGCAGCCATCTGTTATGCCAATCTGCCTTATAAAAAACCATTTCCTCGATTTACGGAAAAACTTTTGGGAAGTACGGGCTGTCTATGAGATGAAAATAATGGAGGATTTTTATTTGATTTCCAAAATGGTGTCTAACTTTCTTGTAACTTCAGAATTGGCTGAGATATCCAAAAAAGTTCGCTGCTGTACTACAGAGTTTTCCTCATGACCCCTGCCCCCATCTGTTGTTGATGCGATAAATGTTTCACTCGGGTACATATGTCAGGGGTTCAAACTGTGACTAAATTTGTTCTCGCTCGCAATAATCACGGGCCTGAGCAGGCACGTACGCAGATAGACCCTAGCCGATGCCTGAGTATCTGCCCGAGTGCCCACTTTGCGAGAAGTGCCCGATTTTTTTTTTTTTTTTTTTTTTTTTAGCAGTGGGACTTGGCAAACACCATTCTGCACTCTGCTCTCGCTGGATGAGGCATGCAGAGGCACAGCATTGCATTACATGATGAAGCCCACCCACTTTATAACCCCGCTCTGACCAAGTTTCTCCAGCTTGACTCTCGTGAATCATAGTGAGGTTCTCACACCAGTCAAGTTTCCAAAATCCTGGCATATCAGGAACTTACATATTTTTTATTTACTTCATAGGTGAACTTATCAGAGATAACCAGCCTGTTGACTTAAGAAATGGAAAGCGTGACATGTCCTTGCCGTGTGTTCTTCTGTAAGTTATTCATCCAACCAACTCAGCTTCCATTTAGTACCCTGACATCAGTAACTTCACCACCGTGCTTCCTTAAAAAGCCTCTCTACCATATTTATCCACCGCCTTCCTAGCCTATCACGCCTCGTCCAATGTAAAGAATCACTCACATCCCTTTTCCACCATCTTATATACATTCTTTCTCCCTGTATGTCCATATTATCTAAGAACTCCCTCTTCTATGTCTCGGTAAACCATTATGAGCAGACTTATTTCACATCTTTGTAGATCTCACTCTAATATTCACGTGCCTCTCACATTTCTCAGTAATTCTATTTCCACTAATCTTACTCTACACTTGCTAACATGACATACCACATATTCAGACCCATACACTAAGAGGACGCTAACATACATTCACAGCAATGTTTTAGTTTAAATACTAAGTGTTTATAATAGCTGTCCAAGGGCCACTTAAAAAAACAGCCTATATAAAATAAATGTTTACAAGAAGCAGTGAAAGTCTGCCGTTGTTTTGGCCTTCAGCACCTAGAACGTGCCGATACTTTATCTGAGCATATGCCCCTCTACAAGTTTGTGCATATCACTGGGCCTCAGAAATTATTCTCCAAAATTAAGGGTTTATCCTCATCTTCGCGCATTGAGTTTTAATAATGAAGCTTTAATGTCCTTGTATTTGTGCTATGTGTGTGTGTGTGTGTGTGTGTGTGTGTGTGTGTGTGTGTGTGTGTGTGTGTGTGTGTGTATAGAGGCAGTACTCTTCGTGTATGTTCCGTGGATGCATCTGTGTGCCCAATAAGTTATTACTTGTTTAACCACCTCAGTATGATAACGTCTCTGTTGCTATTTCCAGACGATTGTATTCATTGTTGGGAGACTTCGAAGTAGTTGAATATGATGTAGCCTTCATTAACCCTTCGCTGCAAGAGGGTTTCGTAGTTTGGCGTTGACTAAAACCGAATGAACTAACAGGAAATCTGTGCAGCGCCACTCCATGGCAGAAGACTCTATGAAACAGGAATGGGAAAAATTAATAATACCATAGCTAACCCTAAAACGTTTTCTATAACGCTTCCGATTGCTGTGACAGTGGTTTCGCCTAGAATTTTCTCCCCTGCCTGGAATAGTGGTGGTCTTGCCCACTCCAAGCGTGTAGCGGAGTGGTAAAATAAAAGAAAAAAGAAAAGAAAAGAATACAGAAAAAAAATCCGCATCCGGACCCAAGAAGAGGACCATCTGCAGTCTTAGAGACCTCCTCTCGGTCGAATAACAAGAATAACATATAAAAGACGTCGTAGAACTGCGGGGATAGATGGCGTCTGTCTTTTGGTCGGGGATTGATGGCGTCTGTCTTTAGGACTTCTCATGGAGCTGAATATTTATTCGTATGGTGGTAGCATGAATATAATAAGACGTACTAATCGCACCGAAGGGGATGAATGGATGAATGTTTAATGCATCTCTCTGCGATTGTTCTTTAATTCACCTAGTGATGTATATTTCTTGACATTACGTCATCAATTTTGAGCATATGTACTTTAGTATTTGTGCATGATTTGTTTCATCTTTGCCATATTTATATTGATTGCCCTGATATGTGATTCAGATCGATGTTACTTTGTCTTCTTTGTCTTTTGAATTAGGGTGGCGTACATTTTTTTTTTTTAATTCTTGCTGCTAACAGACGACTTTATTCAGCAAAAGAAGGGTCTCATACTGAAAGGATTTAGTGAAGTTGAATCTGACCCTCCCAGATCAAAGTGTTTATCATAAGCAGACTAAAACCGCCAGGAGATGCCAAAGATATAAAGAAAAACGAGTCCCCGGGCTGGAAGTAGCAAGGAGGATACATCCTTTTTATCAGTGTCCTGGTTGCTACTTGTGTGTTTACTTCTCGGTCTTGAATTACTCTGTTTGTCTTTAAACCTCAATCTTTGTCTTTATTTGGTGCTTCTGCCTTTACTTGCTCTCTCTGTCTGTACTTAGTGTCTCTGTCTTTACTTGCTGTCTCTTACTTTACAGTAATATCTATGTCTTCGATTCCACGGGTGAGATTCTTTCAACTTACACTGTAGATGGGCAGTCCCTTTAAACACACAAGAGGTCGCCAGCTGATTGTTCACTTGAGAATGCCAATCGTTCCACTAGACATACTCAAAGCTATAATCGGATAAAATCTTCTGTTTGGAACAATGAGAATCCGAGAAATAGTCATGTCTGACCTAACATTACTACTACTACTGCTAAGTTACTGGGAAGGCTGGTATATGGATATAGCCTCGTAAGTTAAAGTAGCCTACTTGGATCTCATAAAATTAAAGGCATTGCATTTTAAATTGGTACTTGGAAAGGATAGTTAACATTTTCAGCCTCTTATGACTCTTAGCTGAGTGAGATCATTTTACATAATGTAAAAGTAAAGTACTAGAGTTGTTCTAACCAGGATAGGTTCGTGGTGACAGTATTAACACTCAGGATCCTATAACTCATTCTTATTTGAATAAAATCATCTGCCACTAAGTAGAATTAACCACTAAAATTATCCGGATCGTGTGAGCTAATGATATCCAAACCACTCAAATAATTAACGTCTTGTCTCCTTTGATGTGTCAGGAGCACTAAATAAGGAGGAGAGATTCGTCTTTCACAGAGTCACTTCTCAAGGGGCCTGTAGATGATGACCGACGAGGCTGTTGTTCACAGTCGTTATTTTTGTTGGTGGTCTTTGTGGGAGAAAAATAAGTATGGCTAATCAAGGAGACTATGAGGTGAATCTGAATTATACATTATTATCAAAGCCATGATTCTCATTTTTATGTAAAGGTCATTCGCCATAATCATCGTCATAATCCTCATCATCATTATCTTTATTATCGTCACTGTCGCGACGACGATGATTACATACATAGGATTATATACATAGGAAACCAAACAGCAACAGACCTTCTGGTCCTTTCGAGGCTGCTTGTTACAGAGAAGGCTATGACTACAAGATCTATCTCTACATGCTGAAGGATAAGGATAGTAAAGCAAGAAGGCTTCCCCCACCTCCAAACCCTCCAGGAAAAAAGTGAGAAAAAACACCATGCAGCATGGAAAAACTGACATGGAAATTTCATAGGAAAGGTCACATTCTATACTACTTCATCTGTGAGCTACTTGTTTGAGTAACCTGAAAGAGAAAGTAATCAAATAAACTAATAGCTACGGTATGACATTATATATGGGTACGTTGAGTTAATGGAGCGTCTGTAGGCATAACAACGTGAATACGGTCATCCCGTGGTCTCAGTTGGACTCTGCGGGAATTCAAAAGATACAGGAACGCGTGAATATAGCTAATTAATCCTGTGGTCTCCGTTGGACTCAGCGGAAATTCAAAAGTAGTAATCCCGTGGTCTCAGTTGGACTCTGCAGGAAGAAATTATCACCAAAACTATAAAAGTACGTTATTCGGACAGAAAAAGAGTCAGCTGAGGATTCTCGTGCAAGTACTTGTCTATTTTGTTTTTGAATTTCTTAATTGAGATACTGCTCACGGTATCTGAGGGTAATCTGTTCCAGATATTTACGACTCTGTTGAAGAAGAAGTATTTTGTTTCATGGGACCGGAAACGCTTTCCCATAATTTTGCAGCCATTACTTCTGGTTTGTCTTGACTGGTCTATTTCAAAATATTTTTTCATGTCTAAGTTGTCATATCCCTTCATGATTTTGAAAACTTCAATAAGGTCACCTCTTAACCTGCGCTTTGTTAGGCTAAATAATTTAAGTTCTTCGAGGCGTTCCTCATATGGTTTGTTTCTAGTCGTGGTATCATGTTTGTGATTCTTCACTGTATTTTCTCTAATTTTTCTATGTCCTTTCTGTAGTACGGAGACCAGAATTGCACACAATACTCAAGATGGGGGCGCGCTAGTGAGTTGTTCAAGGCAAGTATGACTTTTTCCGATTTAAACTCAAAAGTTCTTCCAATAAAACCCACCAGTTTGTTTGCAGTTTTAACCGCCTCGGTGCACTGCTTACTCGGTTTTAGGTCATTTGATATTATCACACCAAGATCCTTTTCATTGTTTGTACTTGATAACTGGATATTATTCATTTTGTAATTCGCATGAACGTTGTTACTTCCAGTATGAAGTACTTTACATTTTTCTGTGCTGAATTTCATTTCCCATTTTTCTGGCCAGCTTGTTAAAGTATTAAGGTCATTTTGTAACTGTTGCCACTGAAATTTTGAAGTTACTTAACTGGTTATTTTAGTATCATGTGCAAATTTGGATATTTTACAATTTAGACCCTCGTCAATATCGGTTATATAGATAATAAAAAGTATCGGTCCAAGTACTAAGGCTTGGGGAACGCCGCTAATCACATTAAGCCATTTAGATTCCTTTCCGTTTATCACGACTCGCTGTTTTCGGTACCATTTCTGCGTATTTCTTTTTATACCATTTTCTTCTATTTTGCTCATGAGACGCTTGTGGGGGACAGTGTCAAATGCTTTCTGAAAGTCAAGGTAAATTATATCTACTGCTCTTGAGTCATCATATGATTTGTAAATATTATGGAAGAAGTCCAGTAAGTTAGTTAAGCATGAACAACGATCTTTGAATCCATTCTGTGAGTCTTTAATTATACTATTTTCTTCTAGATAGTTAACTATTTTATCTCTTATGATTTTTTCCATTAACTTGCTCACTATTGATGTTAAGCTAATTGGTCTGTAATTTCCTGGGTGCGAGTTATTTCCTTTATTGAAAATTGGTGTTACATTTGCTAGTTTCCATTCGCATGGAACATTCCCAGTACTTAATGATTTGTTGACTAAGACAGAGAGTGGCAGCAGTAACTCATTCTTTGCTTCTTTGAGAATTTTTGGTGATATCTTATCCGGGCCAGGGGTTTTGTTTATGTTCGTACTGTTTATGGCTGCAAGGATATCACTATGATAGATAGTATAGTTACTAAGGACTGTGCTATTTGCTTGGTTTGTGGGTACCAGTAGGTTTCTGGTGGTGTTTTCTAGCGTAAAAACAGACGCAAAGTACTCGTTAAGAATGTTTGCCATTACTGCCTCATTTTCTGTGTGTTTGCCATTATTCGTTTCTAGAGGGCCTATTGATGTAGTCATTACCTTTTTCTTTCTAATGTAACTGTAAAATTCTTTAGGATTTGATTTGCGCGTATTAGCATCGTGGATCTCCAGTGCTCTTTTACTCTGTTTGATAAGTCTTTTCGATGTGCGGCGTAGATTTTCGTACTGTAATTTATCGTTATTATTTTGTGTAGTTTTATATTTATGGTATGCCTGTTTTTTTTTGGCTATTAAGTTACTTTAAATTTCAGTGGACCACCACTTTGGTTTACTATTACCAGCTGGACGCCTGTTACGTAGTGGCACACATGACTTTACCGCTTCATTAAATTTTTTGGTGAATATTTCCCATGTTTGGTTTATGTCATCTGTTTCAGACATTTGATTCCAGTCTGTAGATGCAAGTAACGCTCTGAGCCTGGTGAAATCCACTCTACGATAGTCTGGAACCTTTTCTTTGCTTTCTGTTTCTTTCACTTTTTCAGAAGTAATATTAAACTGTATAATTCGATGATCACTGGAACTAAACTCGGGTCCGATTTCAACGTTGTTGACCAGGTTATCATTTGTAGTTAAGATGATGTCTAGGATATTGTTACCTCTCGTTGGATATTCTACATGTTGGGAAAGGGTGCTTTCTTGAAGATTCATGTAAAGCTCTCGTCCTGAGTGTGCAGTTAGCAGTTCAACCCACTTTGTTACTGGTAGAGTAAAGTCTTCAAAAATTACACTAGCCTCTTCACAACAAAAATCTGCAATTTGATCATAAAGTTTTTCATCTGTGTCCGCTGACTGTGCTGGAGGGCGATAGATAAGACATATATTTATTTTGTGCAATTTAATACTCAGCTGCACGTAACTAGCATCTATGTTGGTAATACTGGGTTTGGATAGCACAAGGGGGTGCAGACTAGTATTCACGTATAGTAAAACACCGCCACCAGCTCGGTGAGGTCGCTCACAGCTGAAACTATTGTACCCTGTTAATGGGTGTTCTGCTAAAAAGTCACAGTCAGATGTGTTAATCCAGGACTCTGTGATGCCAACAATGTCATAATTTTCTAGGTAAATAAGAGATTCTAAATCCTCAAACTTGTTGCATAGACTACGTGCATTAACATAGCAGACTCTGATTTCGTCCCAAACAGTTGATGAACTGACTCCGGGGGTATTTACATTGAGGTTACTTCTCCTGGACGTTCCGCGTTTTTTGATCTGAAGAGGGCAACTTTATCATGTAAAAGTCTACCTAGCCGTGCCGCTCCTACCGAGTTTAAATGGAGACCATCTTCCTGGAAAAGTGTATGTTGCTCATAAAACTGGTCCCACAGATTGACAAAGTCGACTCCTTCTTGCGTACAGAGAAATTTGAGATGGTTATTTGTGCTGAAGGCCTTATCATAAAAACTATTGTTACGAAGCGGGTTTTGCCAGTTAGGTGTTCGAGAATTTTCTCGGTGTTCTGTACGGTAGGTTAGTTCCAGTATCGGTACGAGTCTGAGTGGCCAGTTTGCCCTTCTGGATTCTTTAGCGTTTTCAGCCACTTGAGTGCCGCATGGTCCGTCCTGATGATGAAGTTTGCCACATACAGGTAGGGATTGAAGAAATTAAGGCTCTTCATCACTGCCAAGAGCTCCTTACGGGTCACACAGTAGTTCCGCTCCGGTGGGCTGAGCTTCTTACTGTAATATGCTACCACATATTCTTTTTCATTCTTCTTCTGTGACAGGACTCCACCAATACCATGGCACTAGCATCACAGTCCAAGATAAATTGCTGACTCCGATCAGAGTAAGGCAATACTGGAGCTTGCCAATACATGTTTGAGTTCGTCGAAGGCTTTCTGAGTCTCTGCTGTCCATGCAAACTTCTGTCTCTTCCCCAACAGCTTGTGCAGAGGTGCAGTTATCGTTGCAAAGTCCTTGACAAAACGCCGGTAGTAGGTCCACAAGCCAAGGAAACTCCGTAGCTCCTTCACACAAGTTGGAACCAGCCAGTTTTCCACAGCTGCCACCTTCTCCAGGTCATTACGGACGCCGCTCTCACCTACAGTGTGTCCCAGGTACTTTACTTCCTTCTGAAACAAGTAGCACTTCTTGGGGTTCAGCTTGAGATGCGCTGCGCGGATCCTGTCCAACACCTCGGACAGCCTCTCTAATTCCTGGTCGATAGTCCGTGCAAACACATTACATCGTCCAGATAGATGAGGGCCGTCTGCCAGTGCAGGCCTTCCAGTACACGATCCATTAGATGCTCAAAAGTAGCTGGGGCATTGCATAGGCCAAAAGGCATCACCTTAAACTGCCATAAACCCCGCCCGTATGAAAAGGCTGTCTTCTCTTTGTCCTTCTTTGCAACCTTGACCTCATGATATCCTGCCTTCATGCCTAGGGTGGAGAACCACTTAGCACCTGACAGAGCATCCAAGGTGTCATCAGTTCTTGGTAAGGGGTATGCATCCTTCTCTGTCACATCATTCAGGGCTCGATAATCTACACAGCACCTTACTGAGCCATCTTTCTTCCTTACCAGAACCACTGCTGATGCCCAAGGACTGTTGGACTTTTCTATTACCCCTTGACTTTGGAGATTCTCCATCACCTTCTCCATTTCTTGCCGTTGGGCTGGCGCCATCCTCTGTGCTGGCTGTTTAATCAGGCGGTGATCCCCAGTGTCTGTACTATGCTCCACCAGGTCAGTGCACCCCAGGTCTAGATCTCCAGTAAAGAAGACATCAGCAAACTTTGTCAGCAACTGCCTCAACTTCAGCACTTGTGAGCCATCCAGGCATTGGCTACGCCTTGCAAATAGGTTCCGTAGGTGGTCTGGCACGTACCCATCTTCCTTGACTACACTCCTTTTACAGGCCTTCCTCTGAGGCCACTCAGGGTCCACCACCTGGCACAGTCCCACAATTTCTCCCTCGTTGACCTTCTGTGGCTCACAGGAGAAATTGGCCACCACAACTGGCACTTCATCTGCACCTGTTTCCACCAGTGTTCTACCCACCATCACTCCGGCCTTCGTCTTGCACCGTACATTCGGCTCCACTACCCCTATACAGCTGTCAAAAGACCCACTCACCTTACACTGGAGCAACAATTCTGATTTGGGGGGTATCACTGTGGTGCGGAGCACCCTCACCTCACCACCAGAGCTGGTACGTTTCACTGCTGTGACGGGAACCGACTTTCCTCGAACCTTCAGCTTCATGGAGCAGAAGTTCAGCCCACACCCCATGTACATCAGATAGTCAAGACCCTGAAGACAAGGATCTTCCATGTCGGCCACGTAAACATGGAAGAGTAGCCTCTTGCCCAGCCACTACAATCTGGACATCCAGGGGTCCCCTCAGTTCCGCATGGTGCCCAGTTACCCCACGCAGTTGTTCCGATGATTCAGGCAGATGCCGATGATGTAACACATCAGACCTCACAAAAGTCTGCTCTGAGGCCGAATCAATCACCAGGGAACACCTCTTTCCATCTATCCTTCCATCTATTTGCACACTGTCAATTGCTGTTCTCTTGCATTTTCTCTGCGGTGGGGCTACTTGAGACAAGCTGGCTGGTGGCTGCCCCTTCACACCAGCCTCCACTAGCTTTCCGCTTCTTTCTGGTCTTCTGCAACCTTCTTCTTATCATCCTTTTTCTTCTTCGGACACTCAGAGCTGAAGTGTCCCATCTCACTCCATGTCCAACATGCTCCTGTTACAACTGAAGATTTCCTTGTACTACTCTGTCCTTGCTCCTTCTTCCATTTGTGACAATCCTCCTCCTTGTGCCCCGGCTTCCTACAGAACCAGCAACCTCCACTGGTCTTCTCCTGTTCCCTCTTCCACTTGTAGTAGTCCCCTTTTCTGTGTCCTGGCTTCCCACAGCACCAGCAACTTCCCTCAAATTTTTCCATTTCACATACCTGCCCCTTTCTTGTCTTGAATCCTGCACTACGACCTGTCTGAAAAGTGGACGTACTTGACCTGACAAAGGACTCAAACTCTAGAGCCCTGGGAAGTGTGTCTTGCATGCTTCTGGATTGTGCCTGCTTCACCTGCACTTTCAACTCTGCACTGTCAAGAGCATCGATGAACTGGTCCCTCAGTAGAATACCCAACATGTTAGGTGCTGCTCCAGGGTACGCCTTATATGCCATACTATCCAGGTCATGAGCAAGCTGCTGTAGGGATTCTCCTCGAGTCCGTACACGACTCTGGAATCTTGCTCTGTAAACCTTAGTCTGATACATGGTTCCATATCTGCACTCCAGCACTTCTACTAGGGACTGATAACAGTTCCTCTCTATCACTGACATCTGGCCCAGAATTTTCATTGCGGCACCCTTAATGCTAGTAGCAAGCTGCACTGCCTTCTGCCTATCGTCCCAGCCATCCTGATCCGCAAGCAACTCGAACTGTGCACGGTAAGCTTCCCAAGATACTCTACCATCAAATTCTTGAGGTTTCTTTTTAATTGGACCTCCATTGTAGCCACACACTTCACTGGTTTGGGGTCTAAAAACTGGGGCATCATAATTAAGGCCAGGACTTAAAACTTCTGCATTCTGATTATTCAACCCTGTAATGCTACCTTTAGATGCCTGGGATCCGTCAAGATTCACCATACACTGTCTATTCCCTCCATATGCTCCCTGTACACTAACCTGAGGTTCAGCAGTGCAAAATTTCTCTACAGCCTCCATTTTCTCAATAATTATCTTCACATGGTCAACTACATGCTTCAACCGACTATCTACATGCTCTCTACACTTTGTCACTATTTCCTCACTAATTGTCTTCAACTGGTCATCTACATGCTGTTTACACTCCATCACATTATTGCTCACCTCATACTTCTGCTGCCGTAGCTCAGCGTATACCTCCTCTTTCAATTGTTCCTGTTTATCCTTTATTTCCCCCATGAATGCATCTAGCTGTCCTTGCACCCTTAGTTGTACTTCCCTCTGTTCCTCCTGTAATGCCTCCTGAAGCTGTTCATATTGTTTTTTCTGTTCTTCGTTCTGTGCTTGCAATTGTTCTCTGATTTCATTCTTCTGTTCCTGTAATTGTTCTTTCATTTCCTTCCTGAGCTCTTTCTGTTCTTCACGTTGTGCCTCTAGTTGTTCCTTGAGTTCTTTCTGCCCTTCACTTTGGGCTTCTGGTTTTTCACTCTGTGCTTGTATTAGCTTCACAATTGTCGCCAGGGAAATTTCCTCCTCCTCCTGCCCAGCTCGAGACCTTGTCTTCACACCTTCTTGCTCCATATCGAAGATTAGATTCACTGCAGCACCTAAATTATCCCACACTCCTGACACCAGTGTTGCGTCCCAGTCCCCCACACTGCCGCAGGCTCCAACAACAGTAGTTCAGTATAGGTAGGACGTTGCCCAGTGAGTCGTTCTTCCTAAGGTCAGCCTTAGGTGAGCAGCACAGAAGATCAGCTGAGGCGAAAATAAACACTGGCTTCTTAAAGTTGACTGCCATTATTTTCCATACAATTCCACGTAATGCTTTCCAACTTCACTTCACTATTCACACAAGCACTGGAGCTATACGAACTTTACGAACTGCAGTTACACTTACTACCTAAAATCAATTCACTATTTTCACAATAACACTTCAATAACTTCACAAGTACCGAAAATATACCAACTTCACTGACACTGCACCGACACCCAAATAAACTTCACTCAAACTGACTGAGGCCCAACTAATCCTTAAACTGCTAGTGTCTCATCCCCCATCCTTATATAACCTTGCATTATTCAGGAAACTTCTAGCACGAACTCGACGGTGCGACAGTTAACAGTTGCCAACTAAGAGACAACCAAAATATGCCAGTCTTCTTACATTACATAACACTAAATCATTTACCAAACGAATAAAATTACATAATTTAACAATCACGTAAATAAAACATTATAGAGAAAAAGAGCATAAAAATTAATGCAAAACTTACGAAATAACTATGCTCAAACAGCAGGCAAACTGGCCACTCTGACTCGTACCGATACCGGAACTAGCCTACCGTACAGAACACCGAGAAAATTCTCGAACACCTAACTGGCAAAACCCGCTTCGTAACACTATTCTCTGCCTTGATCTTTTGTAGTATGCCGGATATTATTACATTCGTGGACTTAGTTTTATATCTCTTGATCATCTCATGATACTTTGCGAGTAATTCCTCCGATCTGTTGCGCATCAGATCATTCGTAATAACATTGATGACGTATAGAGTTTTATCATTTGCATCTTCTGTGACCTCATCGCAGGCTTCTGTGATATCATATAGTCCACCTCCTGGGAAACAGTACCTCTTTCTGGTACTAGGGGCGCGTCCACAAAATTCCTCTAGCTGACCGCGTACAATAGAATCCCCAGTAACCCTTGTTTCTTCTGACTCATCAACTGCTTCGGCAAGGATTTGGAATCGATTGTACGTAGTTATGGGGAGGTGCTTCCTCGTACCTTTTACGGGTTTTGCACCATTTCTTACCATGGTAAAGGGGATTTCGCTTGGCGAGGGAAGTGCGGAATCACTGGGTGAGGAAGCTACATTATCATTTGTATCTGCCTGATGGGCGGGGGCTGGTACGGGCTCGGTATGTACACGTCTTCCATCTTGAGTGTTCTCACTAACTCCTACGTTTGCCGCTACAAACTCTTTCAGTATCTCAAACTCTGCCTTGAGTTCGTTGTAATTTTTCCTTGATTCAGCTAAACCATTTTCTAGATCTCTCTCTTCTCAAGATGCATAGTTTGCACACAGGTGCCGAAAAGTAATCCGAAAAGTACTGAGGCGCAAAACGAAGAGTACATTCCTGTCAGACCTTCAGTATTGATGGCATTTTTGCAACAATATTTCCAAAGTACCACAGAAATAAAAAATAACATACAACTGACTAAGAGATGTTGTTACAAATGGATAATTATCTCTATAAATGAAATATTGAATTTCTAGGGAGATTCACTTACTTTCTGTATACTACTGTATCTTCCTTTTACCAGTGTAAGAATAATAGAAAATCTACTTGCTATAGCACAATCCAAGTAACCATGAATGCCTTTACAAGTGTAAACAGAATAGGAAATCTACTTTCTATCGTACAACCTAACTTTCCATGAATTCCTATACATGTATAAAAACAGAAAGTCTACTTGCTATGGTATAATCTAACTTACCATGAATTGTAGAAATACACCATAAACTGATTCACTGGGACAAAAATAAATAAAATAAAATAAAATAAATAAATAAATAACAGTAGAATGGAGGGAAAAATCAAAATATAACCTAGTTTCACTCAGTGAACAACTGTTTGAAGATGATGCTTACCATGGTGAGATCATTGAAATCACTATAACTGAAATCGCCATATTTCGTTTTTCTTATCATCGTTACATGATCAACATTATCGTCATTATCAACATCGACCGTACGTACTGTACTTCGCTCAGTGGAGAACAAAGGCATCTCCTGACTTTTGATTACTCCACTCCAGTGATATCAAAAGACAACAATTCAAAGGCACAAACACAATGGAAAGCAAACAACCAGTTCTGTCTTCACAAGGCTGTTTGTAGTGGTACAGGGAAATAAGGGACAATTGCTGAAATAAGAGCTAAGTGCCCGCAGAGATACACCAGAGATCCCAGAATCATTATATCACAAGTGTAAGGCATGATGAAACGTGAGGAAGTGCTGATATCTTTTTAGATGCGGGAGCATCTGTAGGAGCGTACCTGTCCGTCAGTCTCTCGTAAATGATTTTGGAAACGACGTGCTCCACTTCGGTAGAGTTTAGAGGTGTCGCATATCAGGGCCCTAGGCTGCTGCATCTATCTAGTGTTTTTGTATTTGTTCAGAATGTGCATGAATGTTGGCACAGTCCCGCAAAATCAGATGTGATGAAACAATAGATCCTCAGTCATGAATAAGAATAAGGCCTACAGTTTATATCTCTGGACTTACACGAGGAGTATCAAGGAAGATACTCAAGCTTTTCCATACCCAAGTCATTCCACAGAATACAACAACGTAATCATCTAATTTACGACCCAGGTTCCAATTTCAGATCTATCTATGTATCTATCTATCCATCTGTCTATCAGCCAATCTTTTTTTTTTCCTCATTACGAGCACAGGGGCCAGACTAGGCTACTCACTCCCGGCGTATAAGACAAGGTTGAGGAGCTTTGCGTACCTCTTAGTGGCATTATGTGTTCGACAAACCCCAGCCATACCTCAGAGGCAAACCTTTATGAGTTTCATTCGGGTGGAAGCCTTAGCCTACTAGACCACCAGCCTTCATTTGATTGTACAGTTACCTTCCAATATGGTAAATAGTTTCTTGAGTTAGGCCCCGTCCACAGATATCCCTCGCTTTTTTAGCAGTATTTCCAGATCGAGCAGTCTCCGGCGTCCATTGGCTACAACCGGACACACCCGTGTTGTTGTCCACATGGCAGACCGAGCTGTGGTGAGTTTATGTTTGTCCAGTCGATGTCGGGCAATGGCCTACTGTCTAGGTGCTCGCCAGAACTGAGTTCAGTACGACAACATGGGAAGTAACAATTGTCGCAGGACAGTTAAAGCTAAAAGTATAGCTTTGTGTACCATAATCAGCCCAGTAGGCAGTGCCTCAGCAACGAGCAGGGGCATTTCAATGGTTTGCCCGTGGTTTCCCTGCTTATGACGTCATCTATACTCGTGCCCGCCACCCATCCTCTAAACGTGTGAATTGGAACGTGATTTGGTAAATGTTTGCCCGTCGGGCACTGCCCGCTCGTGTGGACGGGGCCTTAAAAGAATCCTTTTCTCTTGACACTCAGTGCAGAGCAGCGAATTCTAAACTGAGGGTCATGGTGCATTCCGAAAGAGGTCATGGAGTTCTATTCGACATCCGGTTTCACTAGTGAAAAAGTTCAGTGATTATTTTCCTGAGACAGGATTTGTGAGAAATCATCTTTTTGTTAACCACGTCGTGCAAACCATAAATGGTGGCAATGCAAGATGAATCCCTGAAGTTTCGAAGAGAATCATTAGCTAAACACACATTCAGGAATAGGGGCTTGGCGAAGGTTTGGGTAAGTCTGGGACGCTACCCATTTATCAGCAAATTGGCCGTCAGTATGTTTCTCTCAGTCTCTACTTGTCTCTGGAAGGTGGAGATTTTCAACCCTGTGGCCATCAGATACGAACATAGTAATCAGTTCCACATGGAAGATGATCTCTGCTGTGTCCTTATTGTATATTTGAAGCATATGTACCTCAGTTGACATCATAATGCGATGTCACTCGTACCAGTGAATTCTGAATTCACTTTAGAGGTATTCATTATTTGCCCATTCTGCGTCGCACAGCTGAACGACAGTTGTTCCTTTCTTCAAAGAAGTAGATGGGGGCCATGGATATTACCGTATTTTGTCCAGGGGATCACAGAACTGAAAAGTTTGGGAACCACTGATGTAGAGTCTCTTGAAGGCAACATTACATCTAGTAAGTGGATGGTCGGCTTTCCCACCTGCCTACTGATTAATTACGTTACAGGCATCCACACTTGAAAGTATGGAATGCATTATGACTAGCACGTATGCAAATATTACTTTAGCTAAAAAATGAAGAAGTGTACCATCCCATTTGCCTGATATTAATGCACAGTTTGAAATATTGTGAAAAGTCAGCATAGAAACGCCTATTACTATTTAATAATCTTCCCAACGATGTGCATAGCTCCTCAATAGCTTTAGCATTTTTCCTAGATAACCCAGTTTTAGTGATCATTTTGGCCTTTTAGGATTTTTCCAGCAATATGATGCCAATTTTAAGAAAAGCCACTTGCGTAACACCTGTTACTCTTCCACAAACATTTCAGTGTACCATACTCTCACCCCTTGTTTTTTTAAGTAATTGCTGAGATGGATGCTGCGGGTAGCAGATGGAAAGGTAATGGATGAGTTCATCAGCGTATGAGTGGTTAGGGTTAGATGTACAGCTTAGGTCACCGATGAATAAAAGCAAGAAAATTAGCGATAGGACAGAACCCTGAGGAACACTGCTATTGATAGCTCTAGGAGAAGAACTGTGGCCATCTACAACAGCAGCTGTAGAACGACCAGAAAGGAAGCTCGAGATGAAGGCACAGACAGAGGGATAGAAACCGCAAGGAGGAAGTTTGGAAATTAAGGATTTATGCTAGACTCGACTGAAAACCTTTGAGATGTCAAGTGCAATGGCAAAGCTTTCCCCAAAGCTCCGA
>JAGKTI010014062.1:2168-22176 GCA_018397915.1 Birgus latro
TATAAGTATATTTGTACACACGCATTTAATGTGTGTTTCTCTAACATCTTAAGACGCTCGTGTTGTGTCTGGGATAGATTAAAACTGCTCTGCCATTCACCCAAGCAGCATCGGGCAGCAGTTTAATCCTGATGTGCTGTGACTGAAAGAATTCCTTCCATCATGGATTTACCTGGTTTCCTAAAAAAAATCAGTTAGCCGTTGCTTTTATGACGCCGTGTTGCAGTGGTGGTATCAGTACCTGACTTCTATGCAAGAGGTCCTGGGTTTGATTCCCAGTCGAGGAGTGTATAAGTATATTTGTACACACGCATTTAATGTGTGTTTCTTTAACATCTTAAGACGCTCATTTTGTGTCTAGGATAGATTAAAACTGCTCTGCCATTCACCAGAGCTGCGTCAGGCAGCGGTTTAATCCTGATGTGCTGTGACTGAAAGAATTCCTTTCATCATGGATTTACATGGTTTCCTAAAATAAATCAGGTAGCCGTTGCTTTTATGACGCCATGGTGCAGTGGTATCAGTACAGTGAAAGCTCGATTATCCAGGCTCGGATTATCCAGCCATTGATGTATCCGGGCCGTGACTGAATGGTTCACGATAGAGTAATACATAGAATTATTCATACGATAGCTCCGGTTTAAACACGAAGCATCCGGTTGCTAGCAAGCGAGGCACGGGTAAACGAGCTTGAGTCTGTCCCCTTACCCACACCTCCTGCTCACAACTCGATCACATAGAAGGCAAGGTGGAGTTTGGTTAGGCGATTGATAACCTAACCTAGCCTAACCTTGCTTAACTACCTAATAATTTAACCTATCCTAATCTGGGCTCCAGTTGGAGAATTGGGAAACGAAATCCACTTCTAACTGAAATCCGCTTCATATTATGCTGAATAAGTTTCTTCCATTATGCCAGAAACAGTCGAAGGTATGGGCTAAAGAACGTGATGATGATAAAGGAGGAAATCTTTCAGCAAGAAAAGGTAATTATTACCAAATTCAGAGTAGAATAATACAGAAAACAAACTAGAGGAATATGAATTGAACTGGTAAAGTCTTTAGGCTGTATGCTTAGACGAAAATTTATGGGTTTCACAATTTTAGGGGATGAAATGGAACAGAAATGTTTGCTAATCAGAAAAAAAAAACTCTACCATCTCACGTGTTCTCTTAAGTTAGCATTCAGTTTCACATTCTTCAGTAGATATTGTGCTTCCTATTTCAAACTGGCAGAGCATTTAGTTATTTCTGTCTCTTTCAGTTAATTGTACATTATGTTCATTCTTTTGTTCGTTCTTAAGTGTGTGTGTGAAAGAGAGAGTACTGATGCAAACAATAATGTATTCCAATAACCCCTTCATAGTTGTCGGCCTTAAACGTTGCTTTACTGTACCGGTGTCAGTGATGGTGTGTTAAAAGCTATTAAAAAAACTGCGAGCAATTATGGGAAGGGATGGAAGGTCACTGATATGTATACACGACCCTACTCTACTGTCGCAACCAGCCAGGCGGTCACTTCCTCTCAGATGTCTTCGCCGATATGTTTAAATGCTAATGTAACATGCCCCTTAAATTTGAGTAAGTTTCTTCCATTATCCCGAAAACAATAGTAGGTAAGGCTTAAGGAACATTATCATAATAAGAGAGGAAATCTTTCTGCAAGATAAAGGTAATTTACCACCCTCAAAATAGCCAGAAAAATACAGAAAACAAACTAGAGGAATATAAATTGACTTGGCAAGGTCATTAGGCTGTATGCTTACATGAAAATTTATAGGTTTCATAATTTTGGGGGACGAAATGGAGCAAAAATGTTTACTAGTCAGAAAAAAAAACAAAAAAACTTTTGTCTCACGTCTTCTCGTAAGTTAGCATCCCGCATTCTTTGTTCAATGTCTCGGTTCCCAACACATTTCGGACTGACAGAGCATACAGTTATTTCTGCTCTTTACAGCTGAGTGTACATTTACTGCTCATTCTTCGTTCGTTGTTATGTGTATCTTTGAGACAGTATTGATACAAATAATTATGTATTTCCATTAACCCCTTCATAGCTGCCATCCTTGAACAGTGCATTACTGCACCGGTGTCACTGACATTGAGTTAGGGAGCTATAAAATCTGCGAACAAGTATGGGAAGGGAACGAAGGTCACTGGTATGGTTATACAAACCTGCTGTACCATCCAAACAGGCAGGCGGTCACTTCATCCCAGATGTTTTCGTCAATATGTTTTAATGCTAATGTAACATGCGCCCTAATTTTATTCTTTCATGATTCATAGCAAATCAGAAGATGGGTGTTGGGAGAAAAAAAAAAAAAAGTGCACCAGACGAGTCTTACCACATCTGTAAGAAAAAGAAACTGAGTTTAGAACTTAGAAAAAATGGTTCCAAGGCCTGCCACGGGAGCACACAAATTTCTGAACTCACTGCCATTGAGGGGGCTAAACATACGCTTTACTGTAAGCAGTAAAAGCACCTTACCAAATCAGTTCATCCTGATATTCTGTTATGTTTTTCTGATTATTTCTGTGTTGGCAAATAAATATTTCTTGTTAAATCTGTTTCCCTGTTGTTTTTAGCGGTTTTGCTGGTGTGACAACTCTTGTTGTTAGGTAATGTAATGGCAGAAGGTACTGTTCTGATCTCATTATTTAACCAAACCTGGCCTAACTTAGCTTATCTGCACCTAATAATTTAACCTAACTTAACCTCCAGTTTGGAAGTTGGGAAACGAAATCCACACTTGAATACGATGAGTTTCTTCCGTTGGCTGGAAACAATCGTAGGTACAGTCACGTTCATGAGCCCCGATACACAGGTGTTGTCTATTGCAGTGCTCACTGCTTTTGGAATATTTATTGAGCAAAAAATAACAATTTTACATTCTGTGCATGGGGCTCTCCTGCAGTTTCACAAATACAGTAGATGCTCGATTTAACAAACTCCTATGCAGTGGAAGCCCAAGATAATGGAATTATTTTTCCCCATATCTTCGCCCTATTGAACAGAGAATTTTCATTAAATCGTGCATAAGGAAGCTCCGTACACAACAATGCATTTCTAGAGGCACTGATTTTTTTTTTTTTTCAAGGAAGAAGGAATCAAAGGCCATGGGCCTGCATACTGTTCCTTCCAAGAAAAAGCAAAAACAATACAAAAGAGAGCCAAATTCAAGATCCATTCATTTCGAGATGCCTGGACACACTGCGTTTGAAAGACTGGAGATCATAGGAAGTAGGGAATACAGACAGAGGGGGACAGTTCCAGAGTTGACCAGTTGCATAAACCAGTTGCATAAATGAAGAACTGGGAGTAACGGTTAACTCTTGCATTAGAGAGTTGGACAGAAAAGGGATGAGAGTTTGTTGCTAGACGGGTACTACGTGCCCGTCCTAGAGGTGGAGGGATGCATGCAGACAGTTCAGAGGAACAGTGACCGTTGAAGTAGCGACAGAAGAGAGATAAAGAAGCACAAGTGCGGCGAAGAGACAAAGGTTGAAGGAAATCAGTAAGTGGAGGAGAGTTAATGAGACGAAAAGCCTTTGACTCCACCCTACTGAGAAGGGCTGTATGTGGGGATCCTCCCCGCACGAGAGTTGTACTCCATACACGGGCGAATAAAACCCGTGTACAAGGTCAACAACTGTGCAGAGGTAAAGAAAGTTCGGAGTCAGCTTAGCACACCTAATCTCTTGGAAGCAGATTTCACAAGAGACGTAATATGTTCTTTCCAAGACAAATCCCGAGAGAATGAAACCCCAAGCATGTTCAAGGATGATGCAGGACATAACTGTTCAGTATTAAACATTAGTGGGAAATCCTGAGGAAGATTTTGTCGGGTTGATAAGTGTAAGAACTGAGTTTTTGATGCATTAAAAATAACAAGATTATTTTTCTCCCAATCAGAGATATGAGCCAAGTCCAACATTAGGTGTGCCATAGCCTCATCCCTTGTTTGTTGAAGTAACTGCTGAGATGGACGTTGCGGAAATCGAATGGAAAGGTGAAGGGTGGAATCATCAGCATATGAGTGGATAGGGTAAGATGTACAGCTTAGAAGGTCATTGATGAATAAAAGGAAGAGAGTTGGTGATAGGACAGAGCCCTGTTGATAGGTCTAGGAGAAGAATGATGGCCGTCTACAACAGCGGCTATAGAACGACCAGAAAGGAAGCTAGAGATGAAGGCACACATAGAAGGATAGAAACCGTAGGAGGGCAGTTTGGAAATCAAAGATTTATGCCAGACTCGATCAAAAGCCTTTGAGATGTCAAGTGCAATGGCAAAGCTTTTGCCAAAGTCCCGAAAGGAGGATGACTAGGAGTCTGAAAGGTAGGTGAGAAGATCGCCAGTGGAGCGCCCCTGACGGAACCCATACTGACGATCAGAAAGAAGGTTGTGACAGGAGAGATGCTTTAAAATTTTTCTGTTAAGAACTGATTCGAAAATTTTTGAGGCACAGGATGTTAAAGCAACTGGACGATAGTTAGACGGTTGGGAATGGTTGCCCTTCTTTGGGACTGGCTGAATGAGAGCAAACTTCCAGCAAGAAGGAAAGGTACAAGTTGATAGACAAAGACGAAAGAGTTTACCTAGGTAGGGTGTAAGCACAGAAGCACAGTTTTTGAGGACAACAGGAGGGACTCCATCAGGCCCATATGCCTTGTTAATATTGAGGCCAGTGATAGAAAATACATCAGCTGAAGAAATTTTAATGTCAGTCATGAGGAAGTCTGAGAGGGGAAGTGATGAAAGAACAGCACCGGAATCGTCTAAGGTAGAATTGGAGGAGAAAGTCTGAGCGAAGAGATCTGCTTTATCAGTAGATGAAATAGCTAGTGGTAGGTGGTGGCGACCATCATCCACTCACTTGATGTAGTGCTGCCTACTTCTTCCTTACCCTTTATTATTATTTTTCTGTGCCTGCCCTCCTCTCTTCCTGTTTCTCCCATCTTTCCTGTCACTTCTTATTGCTTTTCTTTCCTTTACAGGTGGCTTTACATTGAGTGACAAGCCAAATGGTTTCCTGTAAGCCAAGAAATCATTTACAACGCTGGGTGGTAACCATATAACCAAACCATACGTGCTCCCTACGTATCAACAAGTGGGTTGGTGGAGGGATAGTGCCCCTCCCCGTAAAACAAATAACTCAAAGTCAAATGGCCACCCCTTACGGGATTATGGCGTCAGGCAATAGATAGATAGATAGATAGAAATAGAGCCATCAGAGTAGAAAAGAGTAGGGAAGGATGATGAGGTAAAGTTGTTAGAAAGGTTTTTTGGCAAGGTGCCAGAAGGAGCGAGAATAATTCGAGTTGGAGGTTCGGAACATTTAGCACGGATGAAATTATTTTTAGCAGAGCAAAGAACAGATTTAGCATGATGGGTTGGCTCCGGTACCTTTTAAAGGCCCTCTCCTTGTTGCGGACAGCATTAGAACAAGCGTGATTAAACCAAGGCTTTCTTGCATTAGTCAGAGGATATGAGAAAGGAATGTATGCTTCTATGCCCGAGAGAATAACCTCCGTAATGTGCAAGGCACACTCAGATGGCTCCCGGCCATGGAAGCAATAATCATTCCAAGGAATATCAAAGAAGTACTGCCTGAGGGCCTCCCAATCTGCAGCTCCAAAGTGCCACAAGCGGCGTTTCTTTGGAAAGAAAAAATTAACAGTGTAAGCAGAAGGATTACTTGTTAGGAAAAGGTCAAGTATGTTGGAACTCTCTCCAAGGTGGTTAGGGACACAGGTAGGGTGCTTTACAAGCTGCTTTAGGTCATTAAGGATAGAAAAGATGTAGGCTTGTTCATCAGGTGGATCAGTGAAAGGAGAGGAGAGCCAAAGGTGGTGGTGAACATTGAAATCTCCTAGAATGGAGATTTCGGAAAAAGGAGAACTGGATAGAATGTGTTCCATCATAGAAGCAAGATAGTCAAAGAATTTTTGATAGTAGAATTAGGAGATAAGTAAACAGCACAGATATATTTAGTCAGAGAACGACAGGAGAGCCGAAGCCAGAGAGTTAAGGCTGCTGTGTTTAGCACTGAGAGTTAGCACAGTTTGCTAAGTTTGGGCCGACATCAAGAATCTAGTGGAAAATATCTTCAAATACTGGAAAAATTTCCTTTATACTAAGCCTTGGTTACGGAACTCGATTTAGCGGAAAAGCCAAGATAATGTAATGGGGGCTGGCTGAATTAGTTCATTAAACTGAACATCTACTGCACTAACTCCTCAATGGCCGTGAGCAATTATGCTACATTCATGGGCACCGCAGGCTGGAACCGGGACCATTTTTTCGATTGTCAAAAATCGACTTATATTTCCTTACAGATGTAAAAAGAATCATCTGGTGCACCAGACAATGTGTTCTTTTAGCTTACTAAACCTATCCTGTGATTTGCTATGATTCAAGGAAAAATTCATAAAATTACTATACAAGCGCCAATGCGCAAAAACATGCAAGATGATCTGACTGCCTGAGTGCTTGAGATGGTAAGTGAGGTCGTGTAAACATACCGGTGACCTTCTTTCTCTTCCCATAATTGTTTGCAGTTTTTCATAGATTGCGCTAATTCAACGCTCCCAGCACTGGGACTGTGGAGCATTGTTCGACGCCTGCAGCTATTGAGGAGTTAGCCTAATTCCACCACTATACGCTAAAGTGACAGACTGCTATAAAATGCTTATATGCAGGCAACCCCCCAAATTCACACGCACCCGCTTTTATTTTAGCCATAACCATTAAAGGCTTATTTGTTATTTTTATACAGTACAGTGCTTCAGTATATATTTGTGATATTTTATGGTGTTTTCTTGTCCCAGATACATTTTTTAGGTCTATGCACACTACCATGGTCTCAGTGGCAGTCAGCAGCAACAAAATAAGCTAATCTTAATTCTTATAATCATACCCATTCACAGGTTATTTCTTACTGAAGTGAATTGCATACTGTACTGTACAGTAGTACAGTACAGTATATATTTGTGCCATTTTAAGCCAGTTTTAGGTTCCTGTGATGGTTTCTAGGGGATAAACAGGGGTTATAGGCTACCATACGTGAGGGGTGCGTCAAAATTACCCAGGAATTCCAAATTCACAGGAGCCAGTGTCTCCTAGCCCCCACAAAATGGGGGTGCTGCCTGTATAAACCAAACTGCCGATATAATGACATACTACTTAATATAGCAATAAATATGAACGAGTGATGCAGGGATTCATGCTCAAAACCAATATTCTTAACCAAAGTAATTTTACCGGTAGTACTAAATACATCGCAGGTTATTAACATTTTGACAAAAGAAAAAGAGAACAAGCAAAATATACCTACTTTGTGATATTAAATAAAGCTGCCTGAACAACACCCACAACCATGTGTTTGCTGCCAATCCCAGTGACTGAATGCACTAGTGCAACAAACACTCTCAAGGTACAGTACACAATTTTATTACCATACATTTCAGCAGATACCTCTCAAGAGAAGTGTGTCACCTAACTGTGGGGGCTTTGCCCCCCCAAACCCACCCAATTAGCAGCAGAAGCCTAACTGGGGGCTTCATCCCCAGACTCCCCCCCAATGACTATAACCTACCCAAGTGATATGTGCATTGCATAAACTTGCGTCAAAACAGTATCGTGCATTAAAAGCACTCATTAATCATGACGTAATCATCACATGACCATGCAATGGCGAATGTAGGTGTGATCATAAACCATATCTTTATATATGGTGCATCACACGAGACATCCATTAAAATATGATACATGTTAGTAAAACAGCGCTCGGCAATTAAATTAACTTATAAAACTATATATATGTGTAGTATTTTGTACAATAATGGAACCTCCTATTTACAAATTTTTAAAAAGCATCTTAAAAAGCCCACTATATCTGCTAATCTATAGAAAAAATAACAATGGATCCCATCACCACTTCATTCCAATAGGAAGCCTAGATATACCATGTCACTGTCGTGCATAATTAATACGAAGTGCTTAGGACTGAAGCAGCCGTAATTCTACACTTACCGAGCTTTTAAACATATAATGAATGCTAGAGTTGTTAGGTTAGGTTAATACTGCAATAATCTGGCTTATTGTAAATAGCTAGAATTTAGCAGTTACGGTTAATTTTAAATAGCTAGAATTTAGCAGTTACGGTTAGTGGTTCGGTTACAGCTGCCGTAATCGTAGTCCGTGAGTGTAGGTTACAGCTGCCATAGATCAGATCAGATCAGATGACTGTCGGAGGCAGTGCCTTTACAACAATGCCTCCTTTAGCGGCTTTATATTTGTTTCAGTCGTTTAGCTCCCTTATTTTATTTGCTCTCACTTTCCAAAATTTGTATAAAGTTTCTTTCTTATGTTCTATATTTTTGTCACAGAACAGGTAATTTCCAGTGATGTTGCCTTGTCTTCTATATATGGCTGTTGTAGTTCAGTAATTTTTTTTCTCTCATTTGTATACCCTGAACAATACAAAAGAAAATGTTCTAAGTCCTCCACCTCTGCTCCACATATCTGACATTTTGTATTCTCATTTATGTGTTTTTGTCTGTCATTGAGTGATAGGCAGTTTTTTTCTGGCTCTGTATAGGATGATAGATGATGGGTCATTGTCATATACTGACTCTTCTTTAATATGCTTTTTCCATTCTCTGTAAATCCTTAAGCTGTTCTTTTTTTCTGCTTCCTCATCCCACATTCTTGTGCCCCAGATTTTAGTTTTCTCCTTTAATTTGTCTTTCTCTAGCCTATCTAGATCTTTGTTGTTGTTGCCTACTGTGTCTTTGTACTTCTGCGTCACTTTTGCCCAGTTTGTATACTGTTTTGTCATGAGATCGAGGACCGTTTTGGGGAGGTCATTTTTGCCACTTTTTATGTACAGTAAGACCTCACTATAACGGACTAATTGGGGCTCAGGCCAGTCCGAAATATGCGATTTTCCGTTAAAAGCGACATCTGGACTTACCTCTGGTAATCCGGACATTTTCCGATATATCAGACATTAGTCCGGATTGCATCAGTGGTTTTCACCACCATTGCAGTATTGTACTGTTTTATACCTTCACTACATTAATCTATCTATCTATTGCCAGACGCCACAATCCCGCAAGGGGTGGCCATTTGACTTTGAGTTATTTGTTTTACAGGGAGGGGCACTAACCCTCCACCAACCCACTTGTTGAACAACTATGGGCCACCCTGTCTCTCATTCCATATGCTTTCACAACAAACAATTCATTTCAGTTCAATATTTGTGCCTAACAGTAGGATTCTTGCACATAATAAAATAAAATTAGCTTTATATAAAATGCAAAGTTGGATACTGACAAAAAAAAAAAAAAGTCTGCATCAGATCCAATGAAAAAAAAAAGTTTTGACTAATGTTCCTAACTGCAAAGGTAAACAAAGTATATATACAACAAAATGAGGTGGTGCGTTTTGCTGCATACCTTCAACAAAACAGTTTTACACAAAATATACTGTAAACTAGAAGCTCAAGAAGAGGAGGCTACAGCTATCTCAATGTAGATGGGTGTAAAGGTGATACTGTACTGTATACTATGGTACACTCATCACTCACTAGATATTTTTTTTTTTAAATTTCTGCCCCAGTCAGACTGTTCTGTTCACCTTATGGACTATTATGGTCATGGTGCTATGTAAGATCATCATAATTATGTACCCCAGATGCAAGAGGGTCTTCATAATTTACATGAATGTACAGCTGTGTTGTGTTAGTACTGTACGCAAAAATTATTGCCAAGGTAAATAAAATACCGCTGTGAAGCGAACTTTTAGGTTTGTGCGAATGCCGCTTGGTAAGTAATGTGAGTACTTATAAAAAAAAAAAACTTCAGCAAAGCTACAAAACAATACTACCCTTCCATTTCCCTCTTGTTTATGATTTCCCTGGTACATCGAGACCCATCATGGATTTGACTTCATCAGATAGCTAATGAAGAGTTTTAAAATATGTCACATCATGTACACTGCATGCATATTCTCACTATTCTGCCGACCCTGAATTGTCAATTTAGCCAGTAATGGAGTTTGACAGATGTGCCGACTTCACCTGCAGGCATTATTTTGGGAGAGGTTGTTTGGTAACATAATACTATTTGTTTAATATACATCACGATATATTTATATATAATTTATTTATAAATGATAATGTGTGGCGGAAATGCATAGTCCGGTAGCTCCTCGAGTCCGATAAAAGCGAATTCCGGTCTACTGAAGTCCGTTATATCGAGGTTTTACTGTACTGTAATCTTCCTTCTATTACTGTGGGCTTTACTGAGGAAGCTCCTATTTCTCCTCTGAGTGTACAATTTGCTGCATATTTTGGAGTACCTAATATCTGCCTGTAAACACTGTTCCCAATTCTCTGTAATTTTTCAATTTAAGTATCTGAGTAATTTATTACATTTGATCCATACAGTATTGAAGGTAGTGCTACATGTTTCCAGTATGTTTTCCCTATCAATATTTTGTTACAGCTCTTTGCTATGATGGAGTAGGTGACTGGCTCTGTGTTTGAAGTAATTTCTTTTGTTGTCAATAATTATGCCTAGGTATTTTATTGAGTCTTTTACTGGGATTTCTTCTATTTCCCGTGGCTGATCTTTCATACTGAATATTATTGTGCTGCTTTTATTTTTGTTTATTTCTAGGCCACATTCCTTACTGGTTTCGAGCACTGCTTTGAGACTAAGGTTTGCTTTTCTACTGAATTTGCTAATAGGAACCCATCATCTGCAAAAAATAGTGCACCTATTTTTAATTTTTCATTTATAAATCCACTGTTTTCCTTCAGTCTCTCTATTATTAAGTATGTTATTAATTTAAACAAGATAGTTGACCCAGTACATCCCTGTCATATCCCGCTCGTCACTTCCATTTCTGTTTCATCACCAATATTTATTCTTGTTTTGTCTTCATTGTATATGTTAACAATAGCTTCTACTATATTGGGGTGTACTTTATATTTCATTAATGTTGTTGCTATTTCCTCTCATTTTATTGAATCGAATGCTTTAGCCTATAGATACTGTATTACTATTAGGGTTTTCCTATTTGTATGCTATCCTCAGTACAGTATTATCATTAAATTATCTTCAATATGTACTCCCTTTGAAAAGCCTGCTTGAGTTTCATTGTTTTCGTTGTTTTTGGAAATACGTTGATTTATGAATTTACCTAATATAGACATGAATATTTTGTATGACATGTTGGTCAATGCAATTGGTCTTATGTCTTCTACTGTTGGTTGTTTTTTTTCCTATCATTTTTGTTACAGATGTGTTCCATTCCTTTACTTCTCCTCCTTCATCAATGATTTTTTAAAAACAATTTCTTAGTGTCTCCATACATTTGTCTCTACTGGTTAAGGCTTTGTACAATTCGAGTTTCTTCTTACCTGGACCTGCTGCTTTTTTATTTTTTTTATTTTCTTATGGTTTCCTTTACTTGTTCTTTTGTTATCTGGGGTTTTTCCATTGGTTTTATATAATTACTACTTTTATACGTTAGTGTATACCTACAGCTGCCGTAATCCTAACCACGGCCTAATTAATACAAAATGCTAAAACTTTGAAAGCATTGGGCACATCTGAAATACTACTCAGTAATATCCTAAAATATCCACGTATGAAAAATGTCAAAACCTTAGCTTCAATCTACATACAATCAAAGCGATAACTAAAGGGTCAAAGCAAAAACCAAAAATGCTGATAAAGTGAAATAAGGCCTTACTGTTCTCTGAAGCTGAAAGAGCCATTTTGAAGCTTGGTCGTGTTTCTGTTTATCTTGTACATTGACGTCATACAGCGTGTTAATGGCCGCCAGCACCTCTTGTATATCCACTTCCATCTTAACATACTCTTGGCTGGGCAAGGGAGTCACGAAAACGTCAAAAATATAAAAGAACTAACACTCGACTCATGACCGACGCTGACCAGTCTTGTCAAATATACAGTTCCCACCTTTTTCACCCTCCCACAACTTTTTCTCACGGCCTACTTCACCCTGAAACTGGCATTACGACGAGTTAATCACACGTGTATGACTACGGTTATCATTAAAAGGCGGTACACCCAGTTCTCAGAGGCCAATGGAGCACACGGGGCAGCGAGGCCTGAGTTGCTGTGGTGCTGCTCTTAACGACTCGGCCAGCGACAGCCGGGCTAAGTCTTCTCTAAGCTTATGTGGCTTCTATATATCAGGCAGCCAGACAGTTTTTACAAGGATTATTTTGTGTAAGACGTATTCGTACCTCCTCCAACTATATCCATTAATGATTTGAATGGGAAACAGTAGCACTTAAATGCTTTACATTATCACTGACATCCACATATGGTTGATCATGTTAGAACCTTTGATTAATACTAGTTTGGCTTTTACTAAAATATATTTTTCAGAAATTCTTTGTAACAGTGTCAGCATTTTTTGACCGCTTTTTAGAAATATCTGCAAAAGCCGATAAAAGTCTTAACTGATTATGGGCATTTCAAGCTCAATCATCATCATAAATATAACTAAAAAAATCTTTAACCTGCTTTAGAAAATCAACCCTATCTTAAATGATCCTTTTTCTTTAGGCTAAGCAAGTTTAGTGGCCGATAAGTTAAAATAACCCCGCACACTCTATCATGGCGCCACCAGACGAATACAGCACCATGTAACTGCGTTTCAACCACTGAGCTCTATAGTATTGAGAAGCTTTAATCAGGGTTGCGTTTCAACAGTAGTAACACAGCGTAATTTATGTAGCCGCCGCCAGGGCGGCGCTGGTTTAGCGGCAGCTATGTAACGCCAGGCCCGATGCACACGTTTTTGTACCGAGCTGCTCTGGGGGGTTTTGAAAGCAGCTGATGAATCCAGTAAAAATAGTCCCATGGTCCACTGTGCAGCTTGTGGATACAAAAATGGGCACAGGTTCATCGAGGAGAGATGACATTACAGTTCACAAGTAAGAAATATATTGTTACAAAGGGGGATTTGCCAGTCAGGTGTTCGAGAATCTTCCTGATGTTTCAGTAGGCTGGTATCGGTACGAGTCAGAGTTGCCAGTTTGCTTGCTGTTTGAGTATAGTTATTTCGTAAGTTATGCATTAATTTTTATGCTCTTTTTCTCTATAATTTTTTCTGTACGTGATTGTTCGTTAAATTATGTAATTTAATCCGTTTGGCAAATGATTTGGAGTGTTATGTAATGTAAGAAGACTTTGGCATGTTTGATGCCTCTTAATTGGTAACTGTGTTTGCTAGGGGCGGGTTAGGACCAGCACATACCAGAACTGTGGAGAAGTAGATCATTCTCGAGTAATGCAAGCTTATATAAGGAAGAGGATGAGACACTAGCAGTGTTAAGGATTAGTTGGGCCTCAGTCTGAGTAAAGCTTAGTTGGGTGTCGGTGAAGTGTCGGTGAACTTCGATATTTGTGAAAGCAGTGTTGTTAGGCAGTAAGTGTAACTGCAGTTCGTAAAGTTCGTGTAGCTCCAGTGCTTGTGTAAATAGTGAAGTGAAGTTGGAAAGCATTGAGTGGAATTACAGTATTTGTATAAGGAAAACAGTCAACTTTAAGAAACCAGTGTTTATCTTCGTCTCAGCTGATCTTGTGTGCTGTACACCTGAAGGCTGACCATAGGAAGAACAACTCACTGGGCAAAGTCCTTCCTGTACTGCACTACTGCTGTTGGAGCCTGCGGCAGCGTGGGGACGGGAACGCAACACTGGTGTCAGGTGTGGGGTAATTTCAAGTCCTTCCTGTACTGCACTACTGCTGTTGGAGCCTGTGGCAGTGTGGGGACGGGAATGCAACACTGGTGTCAGGTGTGGGGTAATTTCAGGGCTGCAGTGAGTCTACCACCTTCGACATGGAAACAGGAGGTGTGCAAACAAGGTCTCGAGCTGGGCAGGAGGAGGAGGAAATTTCCCTGGCGACGATTGTGAAGCTAATGCAGGCACAACGTGAAGAACAGAATGAAGGACAGAAAAAAATCGAGGCACAATTACAGGCACAAACGAAAGAGCTCAGGAAGGAAATGAAAGAACAATTACAGACACAGAATGAAGAACAGAAACGACGACATGAACAGCTTCAGGAGGCATTACAGGAGGAACAGAGGGAAGTACAACTGAGGGTGCAAGGACAGCTAGATGCATTCATGGGGAAAATGAAGGAAGAACAGGAACAATTGAAAGAGCAGGTATATGCTGAGCTACGGCAACAGACGTATGTGGTGAGCAATGGTGTGACAGGACAAAGCGCATGTAGACGACCAGTTGAAGATAATTAGTGAGGAAATAGTGACAGAGTGCAGACAGCATGTAGATAGTCAGTTGAAGCATGTAGTTGACCATGTGAAGATAATTAGTGAGAAAATGGAGGCAGTAGAGAAATATTGCACTGCTGAACCTCAGGTTAGTGTATAGGGAGCATATGAAAGGAATGGACAGTGTATCGGGAATCTTGACGAATCCCAGGCATCTAAAGGTAGCATTACAGGGTTGAATAATCAGAATGTAGAAGTTTTAAGTCCTGGCCTCAATTATGATGCCTCAGTTTTTAGACCCCAAACCAGGATCAGACTGGCTAGGACGATAGGCAGAAGACAGTGCAGCTTGCTACTAGCCTTAAGGGTGCCGCAATGGAAATTCAGGGCCAGATGTCAGTGATGGAGATGAACAGTTATCAGTCCCTAGTAGAAGTGCTGGAGCGCAGATATGGAACCATGTACCAGACTGAGGTTTACAGAGCAAGATTTTGGAGACGTGTACGGGCTCGAGGAGAATCCCTACAGCAGCTTGCTCATGACCTGGAGAGTATGGCATATAAGGCATACCCTAGGGCAGCACCTAACCTGTTGAGTATTCTACTGAGGGACCAGTTCATTGATGCTCTTGACAGTGCAGAGCTGAAAGTGCAGGTGAAGCAGGCACAACCCAGAAGCATGCAAGACGCACTTGCCAGGGCTCTAGAGTTTGAGTCCTATGTCAGGTCAAGTACGTCCACTTTTCAGACAGGTCGTAGTGCAGGATTCAAGGCAAGAAAGGGGCAGGTATGTGAAATGGAAAAATTTGAGAGAAGTTGCTGGTATTGTGGGAAGCCAGGACACCGAAAAGAGGACTGCTACAAGTGGAAGAGGGAGCAGGTGAAGACCAGTGGAGGCTGCTGGTTCTGCGGGAAGCCGGGGCACAAGAAGGAGAATTATCACAAATGGAAGAAGGAGCAAGAACAGAGTAGTGCGAGGAAATCTTCAGTTGTAACAAGAGCATGTTGGACGTGTAGTGATGTGGGACACCAGTTCTGAGTGTATGAAGAAGAAAAAGGAAGATCATAGTAAGAAATGCAGCCGTACTGCAGTGACAGGGCCAAAGTCAGATGAAGCAGACCTGAAGAGGATGCAATTGGAGGAAGCAGATTTACAGCCAGTGCTCGAGTGGCTGCAGCGGAGTACGCTGCGACCATCTTGGGAAGAAGTTTCCAGGATGAGCCCCGCGACCAAGAGTTAGTGGAGTTACTTCATTTGAATAATGGACTACTGGAGCGTCAGTGGGAGACACCCAATGGCCTCAGCAAGTATTGGCAGCTGATGGTTCCGAAGAAGATGAGGTCAGAGATCTTGGATGAGTCCCATAACCAGATCACCTGTGGGTACCTGGGAGTGAAGAAGACTCTAAGCCGGCTGTGACAGAGGTTTTACTGGATTGGCATGCGTCAGGATGTTGAAGAGTGGTGTCAGGCCTGTGATGTGTGCTGTGCCAAAAAGGGACCCAAGAAATGTGGGTGTGGCCCTCTTCAGCTGTACCAATTGGGTGCACCGATGGAAAGAGTTGCAGTGGACATTGCTGGACCTTTGCCACTCACAGAAAGAGGAACCTGATATATATGTGTCGTGATGGACTACTTCACAAAGTGGCCAGAAACCTATGCCATCTCCGATCAAGAGGCTGCGACTGTTGCTCAAGTATTGGTTGACCAGTTCTTCTGTCGTTTTGGGATGCCACAAGAGCTACATTCAGACCAGGGTAGAAACTTTGAGTCTGCTGTGTTCCGTGAGTGCTGCCAGTTATTGGGAATCAGGAAGACCAGGACAACCCCACAAAGACCTCAGTCAGATGGGATGGTGGAGAAATTCAACTGGACCTTAGGACAAGAACTGGCCAAGTACTGCGTAGATGAACAAACAGAATGGGACCAGAAATTACCTGCATTGTTGGTGGCATACCGTTCTGCATCCCACGAGTCTACCGGCTACACCCCTGCAAAACTGATGTTGGGCCACGAGTTACGCTTACCCATTGACTTGTTAATGGGAAGACCACCTGGTGAAGAGCTCCCTACAGACACCACCGGCTATGCAAAGCACGTTCAAGAAAGGCTGGCTGAGGTACATCGTCAAGTGCGAGGAGCCCTCAAGTTTTCAGGAGAGGTGATGAAGTGCAAGTATGATACCAAGGCAAGAGAGATGAGCTTCAAGGATGGTGATCAAGTTTGCTTATATAATCCTCAGTGAAAGAAGGGACAGTCACTGAAGCTGCAGAGCCCATGGGATAGGCCAAACACTGTGTTGGACCGCCTGCCAGATGTAACGTATCGGATTCGGGGAGGCAGGAAGTCTCGGCCAAAGGTGGTACACATCAATCGCTTGTGGCAGTACCATGGGCCAGGGCAATACAGTTGGGGCGTCTCCGAGGGATCATGCTCTCCCGCAGCCAAAGATGCTGAGGAGGACCACGGAGCTGAAGTGCAAGAGGATGATGACAGTTTCCTGAGGGAAGAAGTGAATCAGGAAGAGGACCAAGACCTTCCAGGAGGAGTGGACTGTGTGGAGGAGCAAAGACGTCAGAAGCGGCACAGAAGAAGACCTGATAAGTTAATGGATTATTTTGTGTATAGTTAGATGTTTCATTAGGATTAAGGTTTATGTTTGTATATATTGTGCAGTTTCTTGGGACGACAAAGAGCTAGGGAGGGGGTAGTGTTACGAAGGGGGATTTGCCAGTTAGGTGTTCGAGAATCTTCCTGATGTTTCAATAGGCTGGTATCGGTACTAGTCAGAGTTGCCAGCTTGATTGCTGTTTGAGTATAGTTATTTCGTAAGTTATGCATTAATTTCTATAATATTTTTCTCTATAATGTATTATTTACGTGATTGTTCATTAAATTATGTAATTTAATTCGTTTGGTAAATGATTTAGAGTGTTATGTAATGTAAGAAGACTTTGGCATGTTTGATGTCTCTTAATTGGTAACTGTGTTGCTAGGGGCGGGTTAGGACTGGCACATACCAGAACTGTGGAGAAATAGATCATTCTCGAGTAATGCAAGCTTATATAAGGAAGGAGATGAGACACTAGCAGTGTTAAGGATTAATTGGGCCTCAGTCAGTTTGAGTGAAGTTTAGTTGGGTGAAGTTTAGTTGGTCATATTTCAGTACTTGTGAAAGCAATGTTGTTAGGCAGTAAGTGTAACTGCAGTTCATAAAGTTCGTATAGCTCCAGTGCTTGTGTGAATAGTGAAGTGAAGTTGGAAAGCGTTAAGTGGAATTATTTGGATAATAAAGACAGTCAACTTTAAGAAGCCAGTGTTTATCTTCATCTCAGCTGATCTTGTGTGCTGTACACCTAAAGGCTGACCATAGGAAGAACAACTCACCGGGCAAAGTCCTTCCTGTACTGCACTGCTGCTGTTGGAGCCTAAGGCAGTGTGGGGACGGGGACGCAACAATATCTTTGTTGTGCGGCGTGTTTAAGGGCCGACTACTCGTTTCCCAAACACGGCGCTTAGAGCGGAGTCCTCTTTCTAGACCGGGCTGGGTGTGCTTAGGGCAACTAAGAGGAACAGGGCATAAAATCACTAGGCAACAAACCTTACACTTGTGTTACCTTTGAAATGTAAGCCACCAAAACGCCCCACCTGGACTACCCTAGGAGGAAACAACTGAGGGGTGAATGCAGTGAGTGTGGGCTCGGCACAAGAAGGGCCCACCAGTACCTATCCCCTACGCCCCTCTCGCGTTCAGGTGCCTCACCACCAAGGTATCAGTCACGACGCACTATACCTCAGCCGGACTAACTCTTGCCAGGTTCATGGTGGGGCTACTCTTGTAGCCCCAGACAGCCAGCAGAAGACAGCCAACACCCGCACCCCCAGACAAGCGACAGCCACCAGCTGCGCCTCTGGCAACAGACTCTCAACATCAGTGACAGGCACTAGCCATGCCCACAAGGAGGCGACGGCCACCAGCCGCGTCCCTGTAACACACCTGGGAAGGACGCCAGTGACGGCCATCAGCCACACCACGGTGATGGCCATTAGCCACACCTACACCCCCATGACGGCCTCCAGCCACACTTGGTGTGTAGTCCTCATGGGGCATGGCCCTTAGGTGATGGCCGCTAGCCGCACCCGTGGGTGGGTGATGGCCACCAGCCGCATTACACCCACAGCCAGCCAGGGGCATGGACTCTCAGTGACGGCCACCTGCTGCATGAGGGAGGAGACAGCCACTAGCCGTTCCACCTTCTGCACCCTAGGGGACCTAGCGATGGCCAACAGCTGCGCCGGGGAGGGAACGACTACATGCCGTCCCTCGCTCCATACCCCAGTGCTTTCCCCTCCTGAGGATTTCCCCTGTTTGCCCAACTCTGGTTGTGGCTGCTCGGGTATCTTCGCCCCTTCCCTGCACAGGGGCACTTTACCAGAGGAGCAGATTTGGAGAGGCACCCTTAGACTCAGGGTCCATGCCCTACAACCAGACTCCTGGCAGACTTTGACCCTGACAGACTCTTCTGAGATGGGACGACGCAGTAAACCCCCGACAGAGACCTGCTGAGGAGAGACTGCAGTCCCCGGTCCTGCCAAGATGTCCCCAAGACCCCGGGACGTAACCTATCCTTCCCAGCCCGACGAAGTACCCCCCCGGCAGAGTGGGCACCGACAGGTGCACCTTCTCTCCCTGTTTGGGCCCAGCCCTTAGGCCCTAACCCTCTGGCCCCCCTCCTAGAGACGGGCGCCCCTACCACACCGCCCTCAGACCCTCCCGGATAATCCAGCAGTGCCAGGCCTCCTGACGAAGGCCCCTCAGACGACCCAGCAGTAGCCATCCTCTTGACGAGGCCCGTAGATGACCCAGTCGCTGTCCGGCCTCCCGATGACAACCCCGGATGCCCTCATGGCAGCCAACCGGTTCCATTCCGGATGAAGGCCACTGCCCTGAGCCACCTCCCTACAACCTGGCCCTCCCCAGAAGCAGCACCGGCTACATTACCTGCCCCAGAGTCCTCCGGCCCTGTCCATTGTATTAATTTATTTCTTGTGTAAAATGTGCCACTGTCAGTATTGTGTCATTGTAAGAATTAAGGTAATATACATGTAAGGTTTGTTGATGAGTGTTTTTATGCCCTGTTCCTCTTAGTTACCCTAAGTATACCCAGCCCGGTCTAGAAAGAGGACGCCGCTCTAAGTGCCGTGTTTAAGGAACGAAGAGTCGGTTCTAAAACACGCTGCACAACACTGGTGGCTAGTGGTGGTTCTTGACCTAGTGGGTGGCAACAAGGAACAAGGGAAATCTCGGCAAAATGGCGACAAAATGTTCAAATACCTAAATTCGACCCTGACCAATATGACATCCACACTTACCTAGAAATAGTTAAACCACTTTTGGACATAGGGTTCGAGACAGACAGACAAAGAATAGAAGTGACCCTGCCTCTGCTGGGCAAAGCAGTAGCCAATATTGTACCAAAAATCGTCCCGAGGCTAACATGGATGGATTTTACTCAACTAGTGACCCAAGAAGTCACCCCCTTGTAGGGAAACTTGTGGCACTATCACAACTAGATTCCCTAACCTACGACTGAAACCTCGACGACTCACTCGTCCAAGCCAGGTGACTTGTCACCGCCACATACATGGAGCACAATAAAGAAATCCGGGTTCAACATGCCTTCAACACCCTGATTAGGATCCTTCCCAGTGCTATCAGG